>BLSH010535174.1:118108-132381 GCA_018402905.1 Glandirana rugosa
GTCTACTTTCCAAAAAGGGGTCATTTGGGGGTTATTTGTACTTTCCTGTCTTGTTAGGGCCTCAAGAAATGAGATAGGCCGTCAGTGCATCAGGTGTGATACATTTTCAGTGATTGGCACCATAGATTGTAGACTCTATAACTTTCACAAAGACCAAATAATATACACTAATTTGGGTTATTTTTACCAAAGACATATAGCAGTATAAATTTTGGCCAACATTTACGAAGAAAAATTACTAATTTGCAAAATGTTATAACAGAAATAAAGAAAAATGCATTTTTTTTACAAAATTTTCGGTATTTTTCCATTTATTGCTCAAAAAATAAACACCCCAGTGGTGATTAAATACCACCAAAAGAAAGCTCTATTTGTGTGAAAAAAAAGGACGAAAATTTCATATGGGTACAGTGTAGTATGACTGAGTAATTGTCATTCAAAATGTGAGAGCACTGAAAGCTGAAAATTGGTCTGGTTAGGAAGGGGGTTTAAGTTCCCAGTTGTCAAGTGGTTAAGGAGGCTGGGTAGGAGAGTGTGAACTTGATTCCTTTTTGGTACAGAGCTGCGCATATCGGTTGGAAGGCTTTGCGTCGACGAGATGTTTATTGCAAGTAATCCGCAAGGATTAGGAGTTTGTGTCCTTCATATTGTAGAGATTTTGCGTTCCTGAAAGACCTGATGATGGCCAGCCTGTCTGTGTAGTTAAGATAGCGCACAATGACTTGGCGAGGAGATCGACGATCATTTGAGGGGGCGCCCATACGATGTGCCCTTTCCACTGTGCATGTTTTGCCGATCCCCAGCGCTTGAGGAAGATGGGTCTCGCAGAGATCGTGTAAGGAGCCGGGGCTGTATGACTCTGGGAGGCCCACAATCCTGAGATTGTTCCTGCGTGACCAATTTTCTAGGTCATCGATCTTGTCGAGGAGGTATTGTGTGTGCCGGAACTGTTGTTCGCAAGTTAGAGCATTTTGCATTTCGTCTTCCACATTGGACACACGGTTCTCCAGCTCTCCTATATGCTGGGTGTGGTCATTCAGTTCTTTCTTGAGTTGTGCCATGCCCGCAGCTATAGCCCTCTCCACTGTCAACGCTATAGTGGGGTTGAGTAGGGCTGCCACTCCCTGGGCTAATCTGGTATACTGGTCTTCCAAGGTCTCCACTGTCCCTGCGTTCGGGTGGATCAAAGGAGAGGGTGCCAGCATGGGTTATGGCTGCGGTGCGTTTGTAGCGATCGTATTCACGATCGAGGCATCCAAACGAAGGTTCGGTGCAATAGCCTCCAAACGAAGGTTCGGTGCAGCGGTGTCCGATCGGGGGTTTGGTGTCGTGGCGGGCCCACCATGTAGGACAAACTTGTCCATTGCTGGGTGATTACTGGGTGATCTCTGGTGGTCGGGGTAGTGGACTGGGGTCAAGTGGTCGTCCGATCCGGTGTTAAGCAGCTTTTATAAGCAGATGAAGTCCAGAGCCGCTGCTCTTCACTCCTTCCTCATCAGGCGCCGGAACTGGAAGTCCTATCATCTTCATCTACTTCACCTTCATCTTCTTCATCTTCATCATCTTCATCATCTTAATCTTCATCTTCATCATATTCATCTTCTTCATCTTCTTCATCTTCATCATCTTCATCATCTTCATCATCTTCATCATTTTCATCTTTATCATCTTCATCTTCCTCTTCTTCATCATCATCATCTTCATCATCTTCATCTTCTTCATCTTCATCATCTTCATCTACTTCACCTTCATCTTCTTCATCTTCATCATCTTCTTCTTCATCATTTTCATCTTCATCATCTTCATCTACTTCATCTTCATCATTTTCATCTTCATCTTTATCATCTTCATCTTCCTCTACTTCATCATCTTCATCTTCATCGTTTCACCTTCTTCATCTTCATCTGCATTATCTTCATCATCTTCATCTACATCTTCTTCATCTTCATCATCATCATCATCATCTTCAACATATTCATCTTCATCTTCATCATCTTCATTTTAAACTTCATCATCTTCATCATATTAATCTTCATCATATTCATCTTCATCATCTTCAACTTAATCTTCTTCATTTTCATCATCTTCATCATCATCTTCAACATCATCTTCTTCATCTTCATCATCATCATCATCATTATCTTCTTCATCTTCATCATCTGCATCTTCATCTTCATAATCTTCATCATCTGCATCTTCATTTTCATCCTTATCTGCATCGTCTTCATCTACATCTTCATCATTCATTTCATCTTCATCATCTTCATCTTAATCATATTCATCTTAATCATATTCATCTTCATCATATTCATATTCATCATCTTCAACTTCTTCTTCATCTTCATCATTTTCATCTTCTTGATCTTCACCTTCATCATCATCATCATCATCTTCAACATCTTCATCTTCTTCATCTTCATCATCTACAACTTCATCATCTTCATCTTCATCATCTTCATCTTCATCATTTTCATTTTCATCTTCATCATCTACAGCTTCATCTTCATCCTTATATGCATTATCTTCATCTACATCTTCATCATTCTTTTCATCTTCATCATCTTCATCATTTTCATCTTTTTCATCTTCCTCTTCTTCATCATCTTCATCTTCTTCCTCTTCATCTTCATCATCTTCATCTACTTCACCTTCATCTTCTTCATCTTCATCATCTTAATCTTCATCCTCATCATCTTCATCATCTTCATCATCTTCATCATCCTTATCATTTTCATCTTCATCTTTATCATCTTCATCTTCCTCTTCTTCATCATCTTCATCTTCATCATATTCATCTACTTCATCTTCATCTACTTCACCTTCATCTTCATCATCTTAATCTTCAGCATCATCATCTTCAACATCTTCATCTTAATCTTCATCATCTTCATCATCTTAATCTTCATCTTCTTCCAAGGTCTCCACTGTCCCTGCGTTCGGGTGGATCAAAGGGGAGGGTGCCAGCATGGGTTGTGGCTGCGGTGCCTTTGTAGTGATCGTATCCACGATCCAGGCGTCCAAACAAGGGTTCGGTGCAATAGCCTCCGAACGAAGGTTCGGTGCAGCGGTGTCCGATCGGGGGTTAGGTGTCGTGGCGGGCCCACCATGTAGGACAAACTTGTCCACTGCTGGGTGATTCCCGGGTGATCTCTGGTGGTCGGGGTAGTGGACTGGGGTCAAGTGGTCGTCCGATCCAGTGTTAAGCAGCTTTTATAAGCAGATGAAGTCCGGAGCCGCTGCTCTTCACTCCTTCCTCATAAGGCGCCGGAACCGGAAGTCCTATCATCTTCATCATCTTCATCTACTTCACCTTCTTCACCTTCATCATCTTCTTCTTCATCTTCATCATCTTCATCTTCATCATCTTAATCTTTATCTTCATCATCTTCATCTTCATCATCTTCATCATCTTCATCATTTTCATCGTTATCATCTTCATCTTCCTCTTCTTCATCATCATCATCTTCATCATCTTCATCTTCTTCATCTTCATCATCTTCATCTACTTCACCTTCATCTTCTTCATCTTCATCATCTTCTTCTTCATCTTCATCATCTTCATCATCTTAATCTTTATCTTCATCATCTTCATCTTCTTCATCTTCATCATCTTCATCTTCCTCTTCATCGTCATCATCTTCTTCATCATCTTCATCTACTTCACCTTCATCTTCTTCATCTTCATCATCTTCTTCTTCATCATTTTCATCTTCATCTTTATCATATTCATCTTCATCTTCATCATCTTCATCTACTTCATCTTCATCATTTTCATATTGATCTTTATCATCTTCATATCCCTCTACTTCATCATCTTCATCTTCATCATCTTCATCATTTCACCTTCTTCATCTTCATCTACATTATCTTCATCATCTTAATCTTCTTCATCTTCATCATCATCATCATCATCATCATCATTATCTTCATCTTCAACATCTTCATGTTCTTCATCTTCATCTTCATCATCTGCATCTTAATCATATTCATCTTCATCATATTCATATTCATCATCTTCAACTTCTTCTTCATCTTCATCTTCTTCATCTTCATCTTCTTGATCTTCATCTTCATCATCATCTTCAACATCTTCATCTTCATCTTCATCATCTACAACTTCATCATCTTCATCTTCATCATTTTCATCTTCAGCATCATCATCTTCATCTTAATCTTCATCATCTTAATCTTCATCTTCTTCATCTATATCTTCATCATTTTCATCTTAATTTTCATCTGTATCTTCATCATCTTCGTCTACATCTTCATCATCTCCATCTTCATCTTCTTCATCTTCATTTTCATCATGTACATCATCTTCATTATCTTCTTCATCATCATCTTCTTCATCTTCATCATCTTCATCGTCATCTTCTTCTTCATCATCTTCATCTAATTCATCTTTATCATTTTCATCTTCATTATCTACATCTTCATCTTCTTTATCATCTTGATCTTCATCGTCTTCATCATCTCCATCTTCATCTTCATCATCTTCATCTTCATAATCTTCATCTTCCTCTTCTTCATCATCTTCATCTTCATCATCTTCATCTACTTCACCTTCATCTTCATCATCTTAATCTTCAGCATCATCATCTTCATCTTAATCTTCATCATCTTAATCTTCATCTTCTTCATCTATATCTTCATCATTTTCATCTTAATTTTCATCTGTATCTTCATCATCTTCGTCTACATCTTCATCATCTCCATCTTCATCTTCTTCATCTTCATTTTCATCATGTACATCATCTTCATTATCTTCTTCATCATCATCTTCTTCATCTTCATCATCTTCATCGTCATCTTCTTCTTCATCATCTTCATCTAATTCATCTTTATCATTTTCATCTTCATTATCTACATCTTCATCTTCTTTATCATCTTGATCTTCATCGTCTTCATCATCTCCATCTTCATCTTCATCATCTTCATCTTCATAATCTTCATCTTCCTCTTCTTCATCATCTTCATCTTCATCATCTTCATCTACTTCACCTTCATCTTCATCATCTTAATCTTCAGCATCATCATCTTCATCTTAATCTTCATCATCTTAATCTTCATCTTCTTCATCTATATCTTCATCATTTTCATCTTAATTTTCATCTGTATCTTCATCATCTTCGTCTACATCTTCATCATCTCCATCTTCATCTTCTTCATCTTCATTTTCATCATGTACATCATCTTCATCATCTTCTTCATCATCATCTTCTTCATCTTCATCATCTTCATCTTCATCATCTTCATCGTCATCTTCTTCTTCATCATCTTCATCTAATTCATCTTTATCATTTTCATCTTCATTATCTACATCTTTATCTTCTTTATCATCTTGATCTTCATCGTCTTCATCATCTCCATCTTCATCTTCATCATCTTCATCTTCATAATCTTCATCTGCATCTTCATCTGCATCTTCATCTTTATCATTTTCATCTTCCACTTCTTCATCATCTTCATCTTCATCATATTCATCTTCATCATGTTCATTTTCTTCTCCTTCATCTTCATCATCTTCATCTTCATCATCATCATCATCATCATCTTCAACATTTTCATATTCATCATCTTCATTTTCTTCATCTTCATCATCCTAATCTTCATCATCTTCATCTTCTTCATCTTCATCATTTTCTTCTTCAACAACTTCATCTTTATCTTCATCAACTTCATCTTAATTTTCATCTTTATCTACATCATTCTTTTCATCTTCATCATTTTCATCATCTCCATCTTCATCTTCATCATCTTCATCTTCGTCTTCATCATCTTCCTCTTCATCTTTTTCATCTTCTTCATTTTAATCTCCATCATCTTCATCATCTTCAAATTCATCTTCATCTTCTTCATCTTCATCATCATCTTCAGCATCTTCATCTTCTTCATGTTAATCTTCATCATCTTCATTTTAAACTTCATCTTCTTCGTCTTCATCATCTTCATCTTCATCATTATCATCATCTTCATCTTCATAATCTTCATCATCTGCATCTTCATTTTCATCCTTATCTGCATCGTCTTCATCTACATCTTCATCATTCATTTCATCTTCATCATCTTCATCTTAATCATATTCATCTTCATCATATTCATATTCATCATCTTCAACTTCTTCTTCATCTTCTTCATCTTCATCTTCTTCATCTTCATCTTCATCATCATCATCATCATCTTCAACATCTTCATCTTCATCTTCATCATCTTCATCATCTTCATCTTCATCATTTTCATCTTCATCTTCATCATCTATCCACGATCGAGGCGTCCAAACGAAGGTTCGGTGCAATAGCCTCCGAATGAAGGTTCGGTGGAGCGGTGTCCGATCGGGGGTTAGGTGTCGTGGCGGGCCCACCATGTAGGACAAACTTGTCCATTGCTGGGTGATTCCCGGGTGATCTCTGGCGGTCGGGGTAGTGGACAGGGGTAAAGTGGTTGTCCGATCCAGTGTTAAGCATTTTTTATAAGCAGATGAAGTCCGGAGCCGCTGCTCTTCACTCCTTCCTCATCAGGCGCCGGAAGTCCTATCATCTTCATCATCTTCATCTACTTCACCTTCTTCATCTTCATCATCTTCATCTTCATCATTTTAATTTTTATCTTCATCATCTTCATCTTCATCATCTTCATCATCTTCATCATTTTCATCTTTATCATCTTCATCTTCCTCTTCTTCATCATCATCATCTTCATCATCTTCATCTTCATCATCTTCATCTACTTCACCTTCATCTTCATCATCTTCTTCTTCATCATTTTCATCTTCATCTTTATCATATTCATCTTCATCTTCATCATCTTCATCTACTTCATCTTCTTCATTTCATCTTAATCTTTATCATCTTCATATCCCTCTACTTCATCATCTTCATCTTCATCATCTTCATCTTCATCATTTCACCTTCTTCATCTTCATCTGCATTATCTTCATCATCTTCATCTACATCTTCTTCATCGTCATCATCTTCATCATCATCATCATCTTCCACATATTCATCTTCATCTTCTTCATCTTCATCATCTTCATTTTAAACTTCATCATCTTCATCATATTAATCTTCATCATATTCATCTTCATCATCTTCAACTTAATCTTCTTCATTTTCATCATCTTCATCATCATCTTCAACATCATCTTCTTCATCTTCATCATCATCGTCATCATCATTATCTTCATCTTCAACATCTTCATCTTCTTCATCTTCATCTTCATCATCTGCATCTTCATCTTCATAATCTTCATCATCTGCATCTTCATTTTCATCCTTATCTGCATCGTCTTCATCTACATCTTCATCATTCATTTCATCTTCATCATCTTCATCTTAATCATATTCATCTTCATCATATTCATATTCATCATCTTCTTCATCTTCATCTTCATCTTCTTCATCTTCTTGATCATCATCTTCAACATCGTCATCTTCTTCATCATCTTCAACTTCATCATCTTAATCTTCATCATCTTCATCATTTTCATCTTCATCTTCATTTTCATCATGTTCATCATCTTCATCATCATCATCATCATCATCTTCTTCATCTTCATCATCTTCATTGTCATCTTCTTCTTCATCATCTTCATCTTATTCATCTTTATCATTTTCATCTTCATTATCTACATCTTCATCTTCTTTATCATCTTGATCTTCATCATCTTCATCATCTCCATCTTCATCTTCATAATCTTCATCTGCATCTTCATCTTTATCATTTTCATCTTCCACTTCTTCATCATCTTCATCTTCATCATCTTCATCATATTCATCTTCATCATGTTCATTTTCTTCACCTTCATCTTCATCATCTTCATCATCCTAATCTTCATCATCTTCATCTTTTTCATCTTCATCATTTTCTTCTTCAACATCTTCATCTTTATCTTCATCAACTTCATCTTAATTTTCATCTTTATCTACATCATTCTTTTCATCTTCATCATTTTCATCATCTCCATCTTCATCTTCATCTTCATCTTCATCTCTTTCATCTTCTTCATCTTCATCTTCATCATCATCTTCAGCTTCTTCATCTTCATCATCTTCATGTTAATCTTCATCATCTTCATTTTAAACTTCATCATCTTCATCATATTCTTCTTAATCATATTCATCTTCATTATCTTCAACTTCATCTTCTTCATCTTCTTCATCTTCATCATCATCTTCTTCATCTTCATCATCTTCATCATTATCATCATCTTCATCTTCATAATCTTCATCATCTGCATCTTCATTTTCACCCTTATCTGCATCGTCTTCATCTACATCTTCATCATTCATTTCATCTTCATCTTAATCATATTCATCTTCATCATATTCATATTCATCATCTTCAACTTCTTCTTCATCTTCATCTTCTTGATCTTCATCTTCAACATCTTCATCTTCATCTTCATCATCTACAACTTCATCATCTTCATCTTCATCATCTTCATCTTTATCATTTTCATCTTCATCATCTACAGCTTCATTTTCATCCTTATATGCATTATCTTCATCTACATCTTCATCCTTCTTTTCATCTTCATCATCTTCATCATTTTCATCTGTTTCATCTTCATCATCTTCATCTTCTTCATCTTCATCATCTTCATCTACCTCACCTTCATTTTCTTCATCTTCTTCTTCATCATCTTAATCTTCATCTTCATCATCTTCATCATCCTTATCATTTTCATCTTCATCTTTATCATCTTCATCTTCCTCTTCTTCATCATCTTCATCTACTTCACCTTCACCTTCATCTTCATCTTCATTTTCATCATGTTCATCATCTTCATCTTCATCATCTTCTTCATCATCATCTTCTTCATCTTCATCATCTTCATCTTCATATTCTTATTCATCATCTTCATCTTATTCATCTTCATCATTTTCATCTTCGTTATCTACATCTTCATCTTCTTTATCATCTTGATCTTCATCGTCTTCATCTTCATCATCTTCATCTTCATAATCTTCATCTGCATCTTCATCTTCATCATTTTCATCTTCCACTTCTTCATCATCTTCATCATATTCATCTTCATCATGTTCATTTTCTTCACCTTCATCCTCATCATCTTCTTCTTCATCATCATCTTCAACATTTTCATCTTCATCATCTTCATTTTCTTCATCTTCATCATCCTAATCTTCATCATCTTCATCTTCATCATTTTCTTCTTCAACAACTTCATCTTTATCTTCATCAACTTCATCTACATCATTCTTTTCATCTTCATCATTTTCATCATCTCCATCTTCATCGTCATCATCTTCATCTTCGTCTTCATCATCTTCATCTTCATCTTTTTCATCTTCATCTTCTTCATTTTAATCTACATCATCCTCTTCAACTTCATCTTCATCTTCTTCATCTTCATCATCTGCATCTTCATGTTGATCCTTATCTGCATTATCTTCATCTACATCTTCATCATTCTTATCATCTTCAGCATCTTCATCTTCATCATCATCTTCAACATGTTCATCTTCATCATCTTCATCTTCATCATCTACATCTTCATTTTCATCCTTATCTGCATCAGATTCATCTACATCTTCATCATTCTTTTCATCTTCATCTTTAACATCTTCATCTTCCTCTTATTCATCATCTTCATCATCTTCATCTTCACCATCTTCATCTTCACCATCATTATCTTCATCTTGAATATGTTCATCTTCATCATCTTCATCATTTTCATTTTCATCATGTACAACTTCATTTTCATCATTATCTGCATCATCTTCATCTACATCTTCATCATTCTTTTCATCTTCATCATTTTCATCTTCATCTTTATCATCTTCATCTTCCTCTTCTTCATCATCTTCATTTTCATTATCTTCATCTTCATCTGCAATATCTTCATCATCTTCAACTTCATCTACTTCATCTTCATCATCTTCATCTTCATCATCATCTTCAACATCTTCATCTTCATCATCTACATCTTCATCATCTTCATCTTCATCATCTTTATCTTCATCATATTCATCTACATCATTTTAATCGTCATCTTCATTTTCATCATCTACAGCTTCATTTTCATCCATATATGCATTATCTTCATCTACATCCTCATCATTCTTTTCATCTTCGTCATCTTCATCATCTTCATCGTCATCATTTTCATCTTTATCATCTTCCTCTTCTTCACCATCTTCATCTTCTTCATCTTCATCTACTTCACCTTCATCATCTTCTTCTTTATCTTCATCGTCTTCATCTTCATCATCTTCTTCATCTTCATCATTTTCATCTTTATCATCTTCATCTTCCTCTTCTTCATCATCTTCATCTTCATCATATTAATCTTCTTCATCTTCATCTACTTCATCTTCATCATTTTCATCTACATCTACTTCATCTTCGTCTTCCTCTTCTTCATCATCTTCATCTTCATTATCTTCATCTTCATCATTTTCATCTTCTTCGTCTTCATCTGCAATATCTTCATCATCTTCAACTTCATCTTCTTCATCTTCATCATCTTCATCTTCATCATCATCTTCAACATCTTCATCTTCATCATCTACAACTTCATCATCTTCATCTTTATCATCTTCATCATATTCATCTTCATCATTTTCATCTTCATCTTCATCATCTAAAGCTTAATTTTCATCCTTATATGCATTATCTTCATATACATCTTCTTCATTCTTTTCATCTTTGTCATCTTCATCATCTTCATCGTCATCATTTTCATCTGTATCATCTTCATCTTCCTCTTCTTCATCATCTTCATCTTCATCTTCTTCATCTTCATCTACTTCACCTTCATCATCTTCTTCTTTATCTTCATCATCTTCATCATTTTAATCTTCATCTTCATCATCTTCTTCATCATCATTTTCATCTTTATCATCTTCATCTTCCTCTTCTTCATCATCTTCATATTCATCATTTTCACCTTCTTCATCTACATCTTCTTCATCTTCTTCATCTTCATCATCTTCATCTTCTTCACCATCTTCATTTAAACTTCATCATCTTCATCATATTAATCTTCATCATCTGCATCATCATTTTCATCCTTATCTGCATCGTCTTCATCTACATCTTCATCATTCTTTTCATCTTCATCATCTTCATCTTAATCATGTTCATCTTCATCATATTCATATTCATCATCTTCAACTTCTTTTTCATCTTCTTCATCTTCATCATATTGATCTTCATCTTTATCATCATCATCTTCATCTTCATCTTCAACATGTTCATCTTCATCATCTTCATCATTTTCATCTTCTTCATCTTCATTTTCATCCTTATCTGCATCATCTTCATCTACATCTTCATCATTCTTTTCATCTTCATCATCTTCATCTTCATCATTTTCATAGTCATCTTTATCATCTTCATCTTCCTCTTATTCATCATTTTCATCTTCATCAACTTCATCTTCATCAACTTCGTTTTCATCATCTTCATCTTCTTCATCTTCATCATCTTCATCTACATCTTCATCATCATCATCTTCATCTTCAACATGTTCATCTTCATCTTCTTCAACTTTCATCCTTATATGCACCATCTTCATCTACATCTTCATTATTCTTTTCATCTTCATCATTTGCATCTTCATCTTCATAATTTTCTTCTTCATCTTTATCATCTTCATCTTAATCTTCTTCATCATCTTCATCTTCATCATCTTCATCTACTTCACCTTCATCTTCTTCATCTTCATCATCTTCTTCTTCATCGTCATCATCATCATCTTCTTCATCTTCATCAACTTCATCTTCATCATCTTAATCTTCATCATATTTATCTTCATCTTCATCATCTACATCTTCATCATCTTCATCTTTATCTTCATCATCTTTATCTATATTTATATCATTCTTTTCATCTTCATCATCTTCATTAATTTCCTCTTCATCATCTCCATTTTCATCTTCATAGTCTTCATATTCATCTTCATCATCTTCACCATCTTCATCTTCATCATCTTCATTTTAATCTTCATCTTCAGCATCTTCATCATATTCATCGTCATCATCATATTCATATTCATCTTCATCATCTTCATCTTCATCTTCCTCTTTATCATCTTCATCTTCCTCTTCTTCACCATCATCATCTTCATCTTCATCATTTTCACCTTCTTCATCTTCATCTGCATTATCTTCATCTACATCTTCTTCATCTTCATCATCTTCATCATCATCATCATCTTCAACATCTTCATCTTCTTCATCTTCATTTTAAACTTCATCATCTTCATCATATTCATCATATTCATCTTCTTCATCTTTATCTTCTTCATTTTCATCATCTTCATCATCATCGTCAACATCATCTTCTTCATCTTCTTCATCATCATTATCTTCATCTTCAACATCTTCATATTCTTCATCCTCATCTGTATCTTCATCTTCATAATCTTCATCATCTGTATCTTCATTTTCATCCTTATCTGCATCGTCTTCATCTACATCTTCATCATTCTTTTCATCTTCATCATCTTCATCTTAATCATATTCATCTTCATCATATTCATATTCATCATCTTCATCTTTATCATATTGATCGTCATCTTTATCATCATCATCATCATCATCATCATCTTCAACATCTTCATCTTCTTCATCTTCATCATCTACAACTTCATCATCTTCATCTTCATTGTCTTCATCTTCATCATCTTCATCTTCATCATTTTCATTTTCAACTTCATCTTCATTTTCTACAGCTTCATTTTCATCCTTATATGCATCTTCATCATTTTCATCCTTATCATCTTCATCTTCCTCGTCTTCATCATCTTTATCATCTTCATCTTCTTCTTCATCTTCATCATCTCTATCTACTTCACCTTCATCTTCTTCATCTTCATCATCTTAATCATCTTCTTCATCTTCATCATCTTCATATTCATCATTTTCATCTTTATCATCTTCATCTTTATCATCTTCATCTACCTCTTCTCCATCATCTTCATCTTCATCATATTCATCTTCTTCATCTTCATCATCTTCATCTACTTCATCTTCATTTTCATCATTTTCATCTTTATCATCTTCATCTTACTCTTCTTCATCATCCTCATCTTCATCATTTTCATCTTCTTCATCTTCATCATCATCATCATTATCTTAATCTTCAACATCTTCATCTTCTTCATCTTCATCATCTGCATCTTCATCTTCATCATCTGCATCTTCATTTTCATCCTTATCTACATCTTCATCATTCTTTTCATCTTCATCATCTTCATCTTAATCATATTCATCTTCATCATATTCATATTCATCATCTTCAACTTCTTCTTCTTTATCTTCATCTTCATCATCTTGATCTTCATCATCATCTTCATCTTCTTCATCTTCATCATCTACAACTTCATCATCTTCATCTTCATCATCTTCATCTTCATAATTTTCATCTTCATCTTCAACATCTACAGCTTCATTTTCATCTTTATATGCATTATCTTCATCTACATCTTCATCATTATTTTCATCTTCGTCATCTTCATCTTCATTATTTTCATATTTATCATCTTCATTTTCCTCTTCTTCATCATCTTCATCTTCATCATCTTCATCTTCATCATCTTCATCTACTTCACTTTCATCTTCATCATCTTCTTCTTCATCTTCATCATCTTCATCTTCATCATCTTCACCTTCTTCATCTTCATCATTTTCATCATCTTCATCATCTTCATCTTCATCATTTTCATCTTCATCTTTATCATCTTCATCTTCCTCTTCGTCATCATCTTCATCATATTCATCTTCATCTTCCTCTTCTTCATCATCTTCATCTTCATCTACTTCATCTTCATCTTCATCATTTTCATCTTCATCTTTACCATCTTCATCTCCCTCTTCATCATCATCATCTTCATCTTCATGATTTTCACCTTCTTCATTTTCATCTGCATTATCTTCATCTTCATCTACATCATCTTTGTCTTCATCGTCTTCGTCATCTTCAACATCTCCATCATCTTCATTTTAAACCTCATCATCTTCATAATATTAATCTTCATCATATTCATCTTTATCATCTTCAACTTAATCTTCTTCATCTTCATCTTCTTCATCATCTTCATCATCATCTTCAACATCATCTTCTTCATCTTCATCATCATCATCACCATCATTATCTTCATCTTCAACATCTTCATCTTCATAATCTTCATCATCTGCATCTTCATTTTCATCCTTATCTGCATCGTCTTCATCTACATCTTCATCATTCTTTTCATCTTCATCATCTTCATCTTAATCATATTCATCTTCATCATATTCATATTCATC
>BLSH010535174.1:153407-167455 GCA_018402905.1 Glandirana rugosa
TTCATCATCTGCAGCTTCTTCATCATCTCCATCTTTCTCTTCATCATCTTCATCTTCTTCATTTTTACATCATCTTCATCTGCATCTACTTTATATTCATCTTCTTCATCTTCATCTTCATCTGTATGATCTTCATCTTCGTCATCTTCATTTTCTTTATCTTCTTCACCTTTATGGTCTTCATCTTCATCATCATCATCTTCATCTTCTTCATTTTTACATCATCTTCTCTGCATCTACTTTATATTCATCTTCTTCAACTTCATCATCTTCATCTTCATCATCTTCACCTTCATCATCTTCATTTTCTTTATCTTCTTCATCTTCATCTTTATGATCTTCATCTTCATCATCTTCATTTTCTTAATCATCTTCATCTTTATGATCTTCATCTTCATCTTCATCATCTTCTTCATCTTCCTCATCTTCATAATCATCTTGATCATCTTGATCATCTTCATCTTCTTCCTCTTCATCATCTTCATCTTCATCATCATCATCTACATCTTCAACATCTTCATCATCTTCATAATTTTCATCTTCTTAACATTCATCTTATTCATCTTCATTTTCTTCATCGCCGTCATCTTCATCTTCATCATATTCATCTTCATCATCTTCATCGTTATCAAAGTCATCTTAATCTTGATCATCTGCATAATCTTCTTCTTCATCTTCATCTTCATTTTCATCATCATCTTCATCGTCTTCGTCTTCATTTTCATCATCTTAATCATCTTAATCTTCATCATCTTTTCATCTTCATCTTCATCTTCTTCATCTTCATCTTATTTATCATCTACATCTTCTTCATCACCTTAATCTTTATCATCTTCAACTTCATCTTCATCATCTTCATCTTCTTCATCTTCATCATCTTCATCTACATCTTCTTTCACTGCTTCCACTCTCTCTGCTGCTACAGTCTGGCCCCTGTGCGTCTCCACCTTCATCTTATTCATCTTCATTATCTTCATCATCGTCATCTTCATCTTCATCATCTTCTTCATCTTCATCATCTTCATCGTATTCATCTTCATCTTCTTCATCTTCATCTTCATTATCTTCATGTTCATCTTCTTTATCATCTTGATCTTAATCTTCTACATCATCTTCATCTTCAAATACATCTGCATCTTCTTTATCTTCATCTTTATCATCTTCATCTTCCTCTTCTTCATCATCTTCAACTTCTTCACCATTTCCATCTTCACCTTCATCATTTTCATCTTCATCATCTTCATTTTCTTCATCTTCTTAATCTTCATCTTCATCATCATCTTAATCTTCATCATCTTCAACTTCATATTCATCTTCTTCATCTTCTTCATGTTCATCTTCATCATCTTCGTCTTCAACAGCTTCATCTTCTTTCTTCTTTCACCGCTGCCGCTCTCTCTGCTGCTACAGTCCGGCCCCTGTGCGTCTCTGCTGAATGGGCGGTCTTCACGATGACAGTACTTTTTAAAGAAGGGGCAGGGCCACCCAGTGAGGTAACTGTCTGTTCGAATGTTCTGGTGCGAACCGTACCGGGGGTGTTCGGCTCATCCCTATATAAGACATACAACTTCATCATCTTCATCATCTTCATATTCATCATCTTCATCTTCACATTCATCATCTTCATCTTCTTCATCACCTTAATCTTTATCATCTTCAACCTCATCTTCATCATCTTCATCTTCTTCATCTTCATCATCTTCATCTACATCTTCTTTCTTCTTTCACTGCTTCCGCTCTCTCTGCTGCTACAGTCTGGCCCCTGTGCGTCTCTGCCGAAAGGGCGGTCTTCGCAATAACAGTACTTTTTTTTAAGAAGGGACGGGGCCACCTAGTGAGGCAACTGTCTGTTCGCATGTTCTGGTGCGAACCGTACCACGGGTGATCGACTCATCCCTATATAAGACATACAACTTCATCATCTTCATCATCTTCGTCTTCTTCATCATCTTCATCTTCACCTTCATCATCTTCATAATCTTCATCTTCTTCTTCATCATCTTTATCATCTTCATCTTCATCATTTTCATATTCATCTTCATCATCTTCACCTTCACCTTCATCATCTTCATCATCTTCATCTTCTTTCTTCTCTCACCACTGCCGTTCTCTCATCTGCTACAGTCTGACCCCTGCGCGTCTCTGCTGAATGGGCGGTCTTCGCAATGACAGTACTTTTTTAAGAAGGGGCGGGGCCACCCAGTGAGGTAACTGTCTGTTCGCATGTTCTGGTGCGAACCGTACCGGGGGGGTGTTCGGCTCATCCCTATATAAGACATACAACTTCATCATCTTCATATCCATCTTCTTCTTCTTCATCTTCATCATATTCATCTTCATCTTCTTCATCTTCATCTTCGTTATCTTCATCTTCATCTTCTTTATTATCTTGTTCTTCATCTTCATCTTCATCTTCATCTTAATCTGCATCTTCTTTACCTTCATCTTTATCATCTTCATCTTCCTCTTCTTCATCATTTCCAGCTTCTTCATCATCTCCATCTTCATCTTCATCTTCATCATCTTCATATTCATCATCGTCCTCTTCATCATCTTCATCTTCATCTTCATTTTTACATCATCTTCATCTTCTTTATCTTCCTCTTCATCATCTTCATCTTCTTTATCTTCATTTTTACATCATCTTCATCATCTTCATCTTCATCTTCTTCATCTTTCTCAACTACATCTTCTTCATCTTCATCTTTCTCATCTTCATCTTCATCTTCCTAATATTCTTAATCTTCATCATCTTCATCTTCATCATCTTCATCATCTTCATCTTCTTCATCTTCATCATCTTCATCATCTTCATCTTCATTATCATCATCATCATCTACATCTTCAACATCTTCATCTTCATCTTCTTTATCTTCATCATCTTCATCTTCCTCATCTTCATTATTATCATCTTCATCTTCTTCACATTCATCTTCTTAATCTTCATTATCGTCATCATTGTCATCTTCACCTTCATCATCTTCATCTTCATCATCTTCATGTTCATCATCTTCATCTTAATCAAAGTAATTTCGATCATCTGCATCATCTTCATTTTCATCATCTTCATCTTCTTCGTATTCATCTTCATCATCTTAATCATCTTAATCTTCATCATCTTCATTTTCATCATCTTTTCATCTTCATCTTCTCCATCTTCTTCATCTTCATCTTCATCTTATTTATCATCTCCATTTTCTTCATCATCTTCAACTTCATATTCATCATCTTCATCTTCTTCATCTTCATCATCTTCATCTTCATCATCTTCATTTTCTTCATCTTCATCTTCCTCATCTTCATTTTCATCTTCATCATTATCTTCATCATCTTCATCATCTTCATCTTTATCATCTTCATCTTCATTATCTTCATCATCGTCATCTTCACTGTCATCATCTTCATCCTCATCATCTTCATCTTCACCAACGTCATCTTCATCTTCATCATCTGCATTATCTTCTTCTTCATCCTCATCTTCATTTTCATCATCTTCATCTTCTTCATCTTCTTCATTTTCATCTTCATCTTTTTTATCATCTTCATTATCTTCTTCATCATCTTCATCATTTTCATCTTCATCATCTTCATCTTTATCTTCATCTTCATCTTTATCTTCATCTTCATCATCTTCATCTTCATCATCTTCATCTTCAACATCTTCATCTTCAACATCTTCATTTTAATCTTCATCATCTTCATCTTCATCTTCTTCATCATCATCATATTCATCTTCATCTTCGTCACCTTCATCTTATTCATCTTCATTATCTTCATCATTGTCATCTTCACCTTCATCATCTTCATATTCATCATCGTCATCTTCATCATCTTCATCATATTCATCTTCATCTTATTGACCTTCATCTTATTCATCTTCATTATCTTCTTCATCATCATCTTCACCTTCATCATCGTATTCATCTTCTTCATCTTCATCTTCGTTATCTTCATCTTCATCTTCTTTATCATTTCAATCTTCATCTTCTACATCATCTTCATCGTCATCTGTATCTACTTTATCTTCATCTTTATCATCTTCATCTTCCTCTTCTTCATCATCTGCAGTTTCTTCATCATCTCCATCTTTCTCTTCATCATCTTCATTTTTTTCATTTTTACATCATCTTCATCATCTTCATCTGCATCTACTTTATATTCATCTTCTTCATCTTCATCATCTTCATTTTCTTTATCTTCTTCATCTTTATGATCTTCATCATCATCATTTTCATCTTCATGATCTTCATAATCATCTTCATAATCTTCATCTTTTTCATCTTCGTCATCTTCATCTTCATGATCATCATCTACATCTTCAACATCTTCATCTTCATCATTTTCATCTTCTTAACATTCATCTTATTCAACTTCATTTTCTTCATCATTGTCATCTTCATCTTCATCTTCATCATCTTCTTCATCTTCATCATCTTCATCTTCATCAAAGTCATCTTGATCTTGAACATCTGCATAATCTTCTTCTTCATATTCATTTTCATCATCTTCATCTTCTTTGTCTTCATGTTCATCATCTTAATCATCTTAATCTTCATCATCTTCATTTTCATCATCTTTTCATCTTCATCTTTTCATCTTCTTCTTCATCTTATTTATCATCTACATCTTCTTCATCATCTTAATCTTTATCATCTTCATCTTCATAATCTTCATCATCTTCATCTTCTTCATCTTCATCATCTTCATCTGCTTTCTTCTTTCACTGCTGCCGCTCTCTCTGCTGCTACAGTCTGGCCCCTGTGCGTCTCTGCTGAATGGGCGGTCTTAGCAATGACAGTACTTTTTTAAGAAAAGGCGGGGCTATCTAGTGAGGTAACTGTCTGTTTGCATGTTCTGGCGCGGACCGTACCGGGGGTATTCGGCTCATCCCTATATAAGACATACAACTTCATCATCTTCATCATCTTCATCTTCACCTTCATCTTCATCATCTTCATCTTCACCTTCATCATCTTCATAATCTTCATTTTCTTCTTCATCATCTTCATCTTTATCATCTACATCTTCATCATCTTCATATTCATCTTCATCTTCATCATCTTCATCTTCACCTTCATCATCTTCATCATCTTCATCATCTTCATCATCTTCCTCTTCTTCATCTTCATCATCTTCATCTGCTTTCTTCTTTCACTGCTGCCGCTCTCTCTGCTGCTACAGTCCGGCCCCCGCGCGTCTCTGCCGAATGGGCGGTCTTCGCAATGACAGAACTTTTTTAAGAAGGGGCGGGGCGACCCAGTGAGTTAAATGTCTGTTCGCATGTTCTGGTGCAAACCGTCCGTGGGGGGGTTCGGCTCATCCCTATATAAGACATACAACTTCATCATCTTCATATCCATCTTCTTCTTCTTCATCTTCATCATCTTCATCTTCTTTATCTTCATCTTGGTTATCTTCATCTTCATCTTCTTTATTATTTTGTTCTTCATCTTCTACTTCATCTTCATCTTCATCATCTTCATCTTAATCTGCATCTTCTTTACCATCATCTTTATCATCTTCATCTTCCTCTTCTTCATCATCTTCAGCTTCTTCATCATCTCCATCTTCATCTTCATCATCTTCATATTCATCATCGTTCTCTTCATCATCTTCATCTTCTTCATCTTCATCTTCATTTTTACATCATCTTCATCTTCTTTATCTTCCTCTTCATCATCTTCATCTTCTTTATCTTCATCATCTTCATCTTCATCTTCATCATCTTCATTTTCTTCATCTTTTTCATCTTCATCTTTTTCATCTTTATCATCTTCATCTTCAACATCTTCATTTTAATCTTCATCATCTTCATCTTCTTCATCTTCATCTTCATCTTCATCATCTTCATCATCTTCATCTTCATCATCTTCATCATATTCATCTTCATCTTCTTCACCTTCATCTTATTCATCTTCATTATCTTCATCATTGTCATCTTCATCTTCATCATCATCATCTTCATCATATTCATCTTCATCTAATTGACCTTCATCTTATTCATCTTCATTATCTTCATCATCATCATCTTCATCTTATCTTCATCATCATCATCTTCACCTTCATCATCACATTCATCTCCATCTTCATCTTGGTTATCTTCATCTTCATCTTCTTTATCATTTCAATCTTCATCTTCTACATCATCTTCATCTTCATCTGTATGTACTTTATCTTCATCTTTATCATCTTCCTCTTCTTCATCATCTGCAGCTTCTTCATCATCTCCATCTTTCTCTTCATCATCTTCATCTTCTTCATTTTTACATCATCTTCATCATCTTCATCTGCATCTACTTTATATTCATCTTCTTCATCTTCATCTTCATCATCTTCATCATCTTCATTTTCTTTATCTTCTTCATCTTCGTGATCTTCATCTTCATCATCATCATCATCTTCATCTTCATCATCTTCATAATCATCGTCATAATCATCTTCATTTTCTTCATCTTCATCTTTCTCATCTTCATCTTTCTCATCTTCATCTTCCTAATTTTCTTTATCTTCCTAATTTTCTTCATCTTCATCATCTGCATCATCTTCATCATCTTGATCTTCTTCATCTTCATCATCTTCACCATCTTTATCATCTTCACCATCTTTATCATCTTCACCATCTTCATCATCTTCATCTTCATCATCTTCATCATCATCATCTACATCTTCAACATCTTTATCTTCATCATATTCATCTTCATCTTCTTCACCTTCATTTTATTCATCTTCATTATCTTCATCATCGTCATCTTCACCTTCATCATCTTCATCCTCATCATCTTCATCTTCACCAACGTCATCTTGATCTTCATCATCTGCATTATCTTCTTCTTCATCCTCATCTTCATTTTCATCATCTTCATCATCTTCATCTTCTTAGTCTTCATCATCTTAATCATCTCCATCTTCATCTTCTTCAGTTTCATTTTCATCTTTTTTATCATCTTCATCTTCATTATCTTTTACATCATCTTCATCATTTTCATCTTCTTCATCTTCATCATCTTCATCTTCTTCATCTTCATCATCTTCATCTTCATCTTCATCATCTTCATTTTCTTCATCTTCATCTTTTTCATCTTCATCTTTATCATCTTCATCTTCAACATCTTCATGTTCTTCATCTTCATTTTTATCTTCATCATCTTCATCTTCTTCATCTTCTTCATCTTCATCATATTCATCTTCATCTTCTTCACCTTCATCTTCTTCATCTTCATTATCTTCATCATTGTCATCTTCATCATCTTCATCATCTTCATCTTATTCATCTTCATTATCTTCATCATCATCATCTTCACCTTCATCATCGTATTCATCTTCATCTTCTTCATCTTCGTTATCTTCATCTTCATATTCTTTATCATTTCAATCTTAATCTTCTACATCATCTTCATCTTCATCTTCATCTGTATCTACTTTATCTTCATTTTATCATCTTCATCTTCCTCTTCTTCATCATCTGCAGCTTCTTCATCATCTCCATCTTTCTCTTCATCATCTTCATCTTCTTCATTTTTATATCATCTTCATCATCTTCATCTGCATCTACTTTATATTCATCTTCTTCATCTTCATCATCTTCATCATCTTCATTTTCTTTATCTTCTTCACCTTCATCTTTATGATCTTCATCTTCATCATCATCATCATCATCATTATCTTCATCTTCTTCATCTTCATCATCTTCATAATCATCTTTATAATCTTCATCATCTTCATCTTCATCATCTTCATCTTCATCATATTCATCTTCTTCATCTTCATCATCTTCATCTTCATCATCTTCATCTTCATCTTCATCTTCATCATCATCATCTACATCTTCAACATCTTCATCTTCTTCATCTTCATCATTTTCATCTTCTTAACATTCATCTTATTCATCTTCATTTTCTTCATCATTGTCATCTTCATCTTCATCATCTTCATCAAAGTCATCTTGATCTTTAACATCTGCATAATCTTCTTCTTCATCTTCATCATCTTCATCTTCTTTGTCTTCATGTTCATCATCTTAATCATCTTAATCTTCATCATCTTCATTTTCATCATCTTTTCATCTTCATCTTCTTCATCTTCATCTTATTTATCATCTACATCTTCTTCATCGTCTTAATCTTTATCATCTTCATCATCTTCATCATCTTCATCTGCTTTCTTCTTTCACTGCTGCCGCTCTCTCTGCTGCTACAGTCTGGCCCCTGTGCGTCTCTGCCGAATGGGCGGTCTTAGCAATGACAGTACTTTTTAAGAAGGGGAGGGGCCACCTAGTGAGGTAACTGCCTGTTCGCATGTTCTGGTGCGAACCGTACCGGGGGTGTTCGGCTCATCCCTATATAAGACATACAACTTCATCATCTTCATCATCTTCATCTTCTTCATCATCTTCATCATCTTCACCTTCACCTTCATCATCTTCATAATCTTCATTTTCTTCTTCATCATCTTTATCATCTACATCTTCATCATCTTCATATTCATCTTCATCTTCATCATCTTCATCTTCACCTTCATCTTAATAATCTTCATTTTCTTCTTCATCATCTTCATCTTTATCATCTACATCTTCATCATCTTCATATTCATCTTCATCTTCATCATCTTCACCTTCATTATCTTCATCATCTTCATCTTCATCATCTTCATCTTCTTTCTTCTTTCACCACTGCTGCTCTCTCTGCTGCTACAGTCCGGCCCCTGCGCGTCTCTGCCGAATGGGCGGTCTTCGCAATGACAGTACTTTTTTAAGAAGGGGCGGGGCCACCCAGTGAGGTAACTGTCTGTTCGCATGTTCTGGTGTGAACCGTACCGGGGGGTGTTCGGTTCATCCCTATATAAGACCTACAACTTCATCATCTTCATATCCATCTTCTTCATCTTCATCATCTTCATCTTCGTTATCTTCATCTTTATCATCTTCATATTCCTCTTCTTCATCATCTTCAGCTTCTTCATCATCTCCATCTTCATCTTCATCATCTTCATATTCATCATCATCCTCTTCATCATCTTCATCTTCATCTTCATTTTTACATCAACTTCATCTTCTTTATCTTCCTCTTCATCATCTTCATCTTCTTTATCTTCATCTTCATTTTACATCATCTTCATCATCTTCATCGTCATTATCTTCATCATCTTCATTTTCTTCATCTTCTTCATCTTTATCATCTTCATGTACATCATCTTCATCTTCATCATCATCATCTTCAGCATATTCATCTTCTTCATGTTCATTTTCATCTTCATCATCTTCATCTTCATCATCATCATATTCATCGTCATCTTCATCTTCATCATCTTTGTCATCTTCATCTTCATCATCTTCATCATCTTCATATTCATCATATGATGGAGAAAACTTCCTTCCAGTAGTTCCGCACTAGGGGGCAAGTCCACCATATATGGAGGTGTGTTCCTTCGTCAGGGCATCCTCTGAAGCAGTTGGGTGGGTATCAGGAGTGGTATTTGGCTATACGGGATGGAACAAGGTACCATCTGAAGAGGACTTTGTAATTTGCCTCTGAGGCGATGACGTTTTGAGATGCTGATTTGGTGGCTAGCCATATATCTTTCCACTGGGTTGGTTCCAGGTGTATGTTTAGGTCAGCTTCATGACAGTACTTTTTAAGTAGGGGCGGGGCCACCCAGTGAGGTAACTGTCTGTTTGCATGTTCTGGTGCGAACTGTATATGGGGTGATCGGCTCATCCCTATATAAGACATATAACTTCATCATTTTCATATTCATCTTCATCTTCTTCATCATTATCTACATCTTCATTTTCATCTTCATCATCTTCATCTTCATCATTTTAATCTTCATCATTTTCATCTTCATCATCTTCATCTTCATCATCATCATCATCTTCAACATCTTCATCTTCTTCATCTTCATCATCTTCATTTTCTTCATCTTCTTCATCTTTCTCATCTACATCTTCTTCATCTTTCTCATCTTCATCTTAATCTTCCTAATCTTCTTCATCTTCATCATCTTCATCATCATCTTCATCATCTTCATCTTCATCTTCTTCATCTTCTTCAATTTCATCTTCATCATCTTCATCTTCATCGTCTTCATTTACTTCATCTTCATCTTCTTCCTCTTTATCATCTTCATCTACATCATCTTCATCATCATCTTCAACATCTTCATCTTCTTCATCATCTTCATCTTCATCGTCATCTTCATCGTCATCATCTTCATCTTCATCATCTTCTTCATCTTCATCTTCATCATCTACATCTTCAACATCTTCATCATATTCATTTTCTTCATCGTCTTCATCTTTCTCATCTACATCTTCTTCATCTTCCTAATCTTCTTCATCTTCATCATCTTCATCATCATCTTCATCATCTTCATCTTCATCATCTTCATCTTCTTCATCTTCATCATCTTCATCTTCTTAATCTTCATCATCTTCATATTAATCATCATCATCTACAACTTCAACATCTTCATCTTCATCTTCATTATCTTTATCATCTTCATCTTCCTCATCTTCATCATATTCATCTTCATCTTCTTCACCTTCATCTTATTAATGTTCATTATCTTCATCATCTTAATCTTCACCTTCATCATCTTCATCATCTTCATCTTCATCTTCATCAAAGTCATCTCGATCTTGATCATCTGCATCATCTTCATCTTCATTTTCATCATCTTCTTCGTCTTCATCTTCATCATCTTAATCATCTTAATCTTAATCATCTTCATTTTCATCATCTTTTCATCTACATCTTCTTCATCTTTATCTTCATCTTATTTATCATCTCCATCGTCTTCATCATCTTCAACTTCATATTCAACATCTTCATCTTCATCATCTTCATCTTCATCATCTTTATTTTCTTCATCTTCATCTTCCTCATCATCATCTTCAACATTTTCATCTTCTTCATCTTCATCTTATTCATCTTCATTTTCATCTTGATCATCTTCATCATCATCTTCATCATCTTGATCATCTTCATCTTCTTCATCTTTATCATCTTCATCTACATCATCTTCATCTTCATTTTCATCTTCATCATCTTAATCATCATCATCTACATAGTCATCATCTTCATCGTCATTATTTTTATGTTCATCATCTTCTTCATCTTCTTCTTTATCATCATCTTCATCGTCATCTTCTTAATCTTCTTCATCGTCATCTTCTTCATCTTTTTCATATACATTTTCTTCATCTTCATCTTTCTCATCTTCATCGTCATCTTCCTAATCTTCTTCATCTTCTTCATCTTCATCTTCATCATCTTCATTTTCTTCATCTTCTTCATCTTTCTCATCTACATTTTCTTCATCTTCATCTTTCTCATCTTCATTGTCATCTTCCTAATCTTCTTCATCTTCTTCATCTTCATCTTCCTCATCATCATCTTCAACATCTTCATCATCTTCATTTTCTTCATCTTCATCTTCTTCATCTTTCTCATCTACATTTTCTTCATCTTCATCTTTCTCATCTTCATCGTCATCTTCCTAATCTTCTTCATCTTCATCATCTTCATCTTCTTAATCTACATCATCTTCTTTATCTTCATCATCATCTATATCTTCAACATCTTCATCTTCTTTATTTTCATCATCTTCATCTACTTCATCTTCATCATATTCATCTTCATCTTATTAATCCTCATTATCTTCATCATCGTCATCTTCACCTTCAACATCTTCATCATCTTCATCTTCATCAAAGTCATCTCGATCTTGATCAACTGCATCATCTTCATCATCTTCATCTTCTTTGTCTTCATCTTCATTATCTTAATCATCTTAATCTTCATCATCTTCATGTTCATCATCTTTTCATCTACATCTTCTTCATCTTCATCTTATTTATCATCTCCATCTTCTTCATCGTCTTAATCTTCATCTTCAACTTCATATTCATCATCTTCATCTTCTTCATCATCTTCATCTTCATCTTCCTCATCATCATCTTCAACATCTTCATCTTCTTCATCTTCATCATCTTTATCATCTTCATCATCGTCACCATCTTCATCATCTTCATCTGCATCATCATCATCTACATCTTCAACATCTTCATCTTCATCATATTCATCTTCTTCACCTTCATCATATTCATCTTCTTCACCTTCATTTTATTCATCTTCATTATCTTCATCATAGTCATCTTCACCTTCATCATCTTCATCCTCATCATCTTCATCTTCATCAATGTCATCTTGATCTTCACCATCTGCGTCATCTTCTTCTTCAACCTCATCTTCATCTTCATCATCTTCATCATCTTCATCTTCTTAGTCTTCATCTTCATCATCTTCATCATCTTAATCATCTTCATCTTCTTCATTTTCATCTTCATCTTTTTTATCATCTACATCTTCATTATCTTCTTCATCATCTTAATCTTCATCATCTTCAACTTCATCTTCATCATCGTCATTTTCTTCATCTTCATCTTCTTTCTTCTTTCACCGCTGCCGCTCACTCTGCTGCTACAGTCTGGCCCCGTGCTTCTCTGCCGAATGGGCGGTCTTCGTGATGACAGTACTTTTTAAGAAGGGGCGGGGCCACCCAGTGAGGTAACTGTCTGTTTGCACGTTCTGGTGCGAACCGTACCGCGGGTGATCGGCTCATCCCTATATAAGACATACAACTTTATCATCTTCATATTCATCTTCACCTTCTTCATCATCATCTACATCTTCAACATCTTCATTTTCATCTTCTTCATCTTCATCTTCTTCACCTTCATCTTCATTATCTTCATCATCGTCATCTTCACCTTCATCATCTTCATCTTCATCATCTTCATCTTCTTCACCTTCATCTTATTCATCTTCATTATCTTCATCATCGTCATCTTCACCTTCATCATCATATTCATCTTCATCTTCGTTATCTTCATCTTCATCTTCTACATCATCTTCATCATTTTCATCTTCATCTGCATCTACTTTATCTGCATCTTTATCATCTCCCTCTTCTTCATCATCTTCAGCTTCTTAATCATCTCCATCATCATCTTTATCATCTTCATCATCATTATCTTCATCATCTTCATGTTCTTCATATTCATCATCTACATCATCTTCATCTTCATCATCTTCATTTTCTTCATCTTCATCATCTTCATCTTTCTCATCTTCATCATCTTTGTCTTCTTCATCTTCATCTTCCTAATCTTCTTCATCATCTTCATCTTCATCATCTTCACCTTCTTCATCTTCATCATCTTCATATTCATCATCTTCATCTTCATCATCTTCATCTTCTTCATCTTCATCATCTTCATTTTCTTCATCTTCATCTTTATCTTTCTCATCTTCATCTTCATCTTCATCATCTTCATCAAAGTCATCTTTATCTTGATCATCTGCATCATCTTCTTCTTCATCTTCATTTTCATCATCTTCATCTTCATCTTCATCATCTCAATCATCATAATCTTCATCTTCATCTTCACCATCTTCATCATCGTCACCATCTTCATCATCTTCATCTGCATCATCATCATCTACATCTTCAACATCTTCATCTTCATCATATTCATCTTCATCTTCTTCACCTTCATTTTATTCATCTTCATTATCTTCATCATAGTCATCTTCACCTTCATCATCTTCATCCTCATCATCTTCATCATCTTAACCACTTAAGGACCGGAAGGATTTCCAGCTTTAGGACCGGAGCCCTTTTTGCGATTCGGCACTGCGTCGCTTTAACTGACAATTGCGCGGTCGTGCGGCGTTGTACTGCGTCACGGCTTAGCGTTTTTCCCGAGGCCAGGATTTCGACCTTTAGGAAGGCCAGGAATTCACCAATTCTACTACTTCTACTACTCCTACTTCTACTACTTCCACTTCTACTGATACTACTTCTATTACTTCTACTTATTTTACTTCCACTTCTTCTACTTCTACTTATACTACTTCTACTTCTACAACTTCTACATCTACTACTACTACGTCTACTTCTACTACTTCTACCACTGCTACTACTTCTACCACTTCTACTTCTACTTCTAATACTACTAACTCTACTACTTCTACTTCTACTTCTAC
>BLSH010535174.1:167629-180021 GCA_018402905.1 Glandirana rugosa
TTTGACACTTTTTTGGGACCATTGGCATTTATACAGCGATCAGTGCTATAAAAATGCACTGATTACTGTGTAAATGCCATTGGCAGTGAAGGGGTTAACCTGCAGGGGGCGCTCTAAGGGTTAACTGTGTTCCCTGGGCGTGTTCTTACTGTAGGGGGACTTGCCTAGCTGGGGAAAGGAAGTGATCACAGCCTTCATGTACGAGAAGGCTGTGATCACTTCCCTTCCCCCTCACACAGAGCGGAGGTCCGTGTTTACATACACGGACCTCCGCTCATTCGCTCCGGGGGGGGCATCGCGGGTGGCCGGCGGCAATCGAAGCCGCCGCACCCGCTCCCTGGCCCCCCCCGAACACAGTGAGCGCGCGCGCGCGCCCTCACAGTATATCTGTATCGCAGCCGCCGTCGTATGACGGCGTTTTGCGTTACAGAGCCACTTTGCCGCCGTCAATCTCCGATCGGCGGTCGGCAAGTGGTTAATCATCAATGTCATCTTGATCTTCACCATCTGCATCATCTTCTTCTTCATCCTCATCTTCATTTTCATCATCTTCATTATCTTCATCTTCTTAGTCTTCATCTTCATCATCTTCATCATCTTAATAATCTTCATCTTCTTCATTTTCATCTTCATCTTCTTCATTTTCATCTTCATCTTTTTTATCATCTTCATCTTCATTATCTTCTTCATCATCTTAATCTTCATCATCTTCAACTTCATATTCATCATCGTCATTTTCTTCATCTTCATCTTCTTTCACCGCTGCTGCTCTCTCTGCCTCTACAAGCTGGCCCCGTGCTTCTCTGCCGAATGGGCGGTCTTCGTGATGACAGTACTTTTTAAGAAGGGGCGGGGCCACCCAGTGAGGTAACTGTTTGCACGTTCTGGTGCGAACCGTACCGCGGGTGATCGGCTCATCCCTATATAAGACATACAACTTCATAATCTTCATATTCATCTTCATCTTCTTCATCATCATCTACATCTTCAACATCTTCATTTTCATCTTCTTCATCTTCATCGTCTTCATCTTCATCATCTTCATCCTATACATCTTCATCTTCTTCACCTTCTTCACCTTCATCTTCATTATCTTCATCATCGTCATCTTCACCTTCATCATCTTCATCATCTTCATCTTCATCTTCTTCACCTTCATCTTATTCATCTTTATTATCTTCATCATCGTCATCTTCACCTTCATCATCATATTCATCTTCACCTTCTTCATCTTCATCTTCGTTATCTTCATCTTCTTTATCATATTGATCTTCATCTTCTACATCATCTTCATCTTCATCATTTTCATCTTCATCTGCATCTACTTTATCTGCATCTTTATCATCTTCCTCTTCTTCATCATCTTCAGCTTCTTAATCATCTCCATCATCTTCATCATCTTCCTCTTCATCATCTTAATCATCTTCATCTTCATTTTTACATCATCTTTATCTTCATCATCTTCAGCTTCATCATCTTCATGTTCTTCATTTTCATCATCTACATCATCTTCATTTTCTTCATCTTCATCGTCTTCATCTTTCTCATCTTCATCATCTTTGTCTTCTTCATCATCATTTTCCTAATCTTCTTCATCATCTTCATCTTCATCATCTTCACCTTCTTCATCTTCATCATCTTCATCATCTTCCTCTTCATCATCTTAATCTTCATTTTAATCATCTTCATATTCATCATCTTCATCTTCATCATCTTCATCTTCTTCATCTTCATCTTAATTTTCTTCATCTTCTTCATCTTTATCTTTCTCATCTTCATCTTCATCTTCATCTTCATCATCTTCATCAAAGTCATCTTTATCTTGATCATCTGCATCATCTTCTTCTTCATCTTCATTTTCATCATCTTCATATTCTTCATCTTCATCTTATTTATCATCTTCATATTCATCATCTTCATATTCATCATCTTCATCATCTTCATTTTCTTCATCTTCATTTTCATCTTCATCTTCATCATCTTCATCATCATTATCTACATCTTCAACATCCTCATTTTCCTCTTCTTCATCTTCATCTTCTTCACCTTCATCTTATTTTTCTTCATCATCATCATCATCATCATCATCATCATCTTCACCTTCATCATCTTCATCCTCATCATCTTCATCATCTTCATCAACATCATCTTGATCTTCATCATCTGCATCATCTTCTTCTTCATCCTCATCTTCATTTTCATTATCTTCATCATTTTCATCTTCTTCGTCTTCATCTTCATCATTTTCATCATCTTAATCTTCATCCATCTTCATTTTCATCTGTTTCATCTTCATCTTCTTCATTTTCATCTTCATCCTTTTTATTATCTTCATCTTCATTATCTTCTTCATCATCTTCTTCATCTTCTTCATCTTCATCATCATCATCTTCTTCTTCTTCATCTTCATCATCTTCATCTTCATCTTCTTTCTTCTTTCACCGCTGCCGCTCTCTCTGCCTCTACAGTCCGGCCCCCGCGCGTCTCTGCCGAATGGGCGGTCTTCGCGATGACAGTACTTTTTTAAGAAGGGGCGGGGCCACCCAGTGAGGTAACTGTCTGTTCGCATGTTCTGGTGCGAACCGTACCGGGGGTGATCGGCTCATCCCTATATAAGACATACAACTTCATCATCTTCATATTCATCTCCATCTTCTTCATCATCTTCACCTTCATCATCTTCATCTTCTTCTTCATCATCTTCACCTTTATCATCTTCATCATTTTCATCTTCTTTCTTCTTTCACCACTGCCGCTCTCTCTGCTGCTACAGTACTGCCCTCGCACCTCTCTGCCGAATGGGCGGTCTTCGCGATGACAGTGCTTTTTTAAGTAGCGGCGGGGCCACCCAGTGCGGTAACTATCTGTTTGCATGTTCTGGCGTGAACCGTACCGGGAGGTGTTCGGCTCATCCCTATATAAGACATACAACTTCATCATCTACATATCCATCTTCATCTTCTTCACCTTCATCTTCATTATCTTCATCTTCTTTATTATCTTGATTTTCATCTTCTACATCATCTTCATCTTTATCATCTTCATCTGCATCTTCTTTATCTTCATCTTTATCATCTTCATCTTCCTCTTCTTCATCATGTTCAGCTTCTTCATCATCTTCAGCTTCTTCATCATCTCCATCTTCATCTTCATCTCCATCTTCATCTTCATATTCATCACCTTCCTCTTCATCATCTTCATCTTCTTCATCTTCATCATCTTCATCTTAATTTTTATATCATCTTCTTCATCTTCATCATCTTCATGTTCTTCATCTTTATCATCTTCATCTTCATAATCTTCATCTTCATCTTCTTCATCTTCATCTTGATCTTTGTTATCTTCATCTTCTTTATCATCTTGATCTTCATCTTCTACATCATCTTCATCTTCATCTGCATCATCTTCATCTTCATCATCTTCACATCTTCATTTTTACATCATCTTCATCTTCTTCATAATCTTCATCTTCATTTTCTTCATCTTCATCTATATAATCTTCATCTTCATCATCTTCATCTTCATCTTTTTCATTTTCATCTTCATCATTTACATCTTCATCTTCATCATCTTCACCTTCATCTTCATCATCTTCATTTTTTTCATCTTCTTCATCTTTCTCATCTACATCTTCTTCATCTTCATATTTCTCATCTTCATCTTCATCTACCTAATCTTCTTCATCTTCATCATCATCGTCATCATCTTCATCATCTTCATCTTCCTAATCTTCTTCATCTTTATCTTCTTCACCTTCATCTTATTAATCTTCATTGTCTTCATCATCGTCATCTTCGCCTTCATCATCTTCATCATCTTCATCTTCATCAAAGTCATCTCGATCTTGATCATCTGCATCATCTTCATCTTCATTTTCATCATCTTCATCTTCTTCGTCTTCCTCTTCATCATCTTAATCTTCATCATCTTCATTTTCATCATCTTTTCATCGACATCTTCTTCATCTTCATCTTATTTATCATCTCCATCGTCTTCATCATCTTCAACTTCATATTCATCATCTTCATCTTCTTCATCATCTTCATCTTCATTTTCTTCATCTTCATCTTCCTCATCATCATCTTCTTCATCTTCATTTTCATCTTCATCATCTTCATCATCATCTTCATCATCTTCATCATCTTCATTTTCTTCATCTTCATCATCTTCACCATCTTCATCATCTTCATCTTCATTATCATCATCTACATCTTCAACATCTTCATCTTCATCATATTCATCTTCACCTTCTTCACCTTCATTTTATTCATCTTCTTCATCTTCATCTTCTTCATCCTCCTCTTCATTTTCATCATCTTCATCTTCTTAGTCTTCATCTTCATCATCTTCATCATCTTAATCATCTTCATCTTCTTAATTTTCATCTTCTTCTTTTTATCATCTTCATTATCTTCTTCATCATCTTAATCTTCATCATCTTCAACTTCATATTCATCATCGTCATCTTCTTCATCTTCATCATCTTCATCTTCTTTCTTCTTTCACCGCTGCCACTCTCTCTGCTGCTACAGTCCGGCCCCGTGCTTCTATGCCGAATGGGCGGTCTTCATGATGACAGTACATTTAAGAAAGGGGTGGGGCCACCCAGTGAGGTAACTGTCTGTTTGCATGTTCTGGTGCAAACCGTACCGCGGGTGATCGGCTCATCCCTATATAAGACATAAAACTTCATCATCTTCATATTCATCTTCTTCATTATCATCTACATCTTCAACATCTTCATTTTCATCTTCTTAATCTTCATCATCTTCATCTTCATCATCTTCATCCTATTCATCTTCTTCACCTTCTTCACCTTCATCTTCATTATCTTCATCATCGTCGCCTTCACCTTTATCATCTTCATCATCTTCTTCACCTTCATCTTATTCATCTTCATTATCTTCTTCATCTTCACCTTCATCACCTTCATCATATTCATCTTCATCTTCATCTTCGTTATCTCCATCTTCATCTTCTTTATCATCTTGATCTTCATCTTCTACATCATCTTCATCTTCATCATTTTCATCTTCATCTGCATCTACTTTATCTGCATCTTTATCATCTTCCTCTTCTTCATCATCTTCAGCTTCTTCATCATCTCCATCATCATCTTTATCATCTTCATCATCTTCCTCTTCATCATCTTAATCATCATCTTCATCATCTTCATCATCATCTTCTTCATCTTCATCATCTACATCATCTTCATCTTTATCATCTTCATTTTTTTCATCTTCATCTTTCTCATCTTCATCATCATCATCATCATCTTTGTCTTCTTCATCTTCCTAATGTTCTTCATCATCTTCATCTTCATCATCTTCACCTTCTTCATCTTCATCTTCATCATCTTCATCTTCATCATCTTCATCATCTTCCTCTTCATCATCTTAATCTTCATCATCTTCCTCTTCATCATCTTAATCTTCATAATCTTCATCTTCTTCATCTTCATCTTCATCATCTTCATCTTCATTTTCTTCATCTTCATTTTCTTCATCTTTATCTTTCTCATCTTCATCATTATCATCTTCATCTTCTTCATCTTCCTAATCTTCTTCATCTCCATCATCTTCATCTTCTTAGTCTTCATCTTCATCATCTTCATCTTCTTAGTCTTCATCTTCATCATCTTCATCATCTTAATCATCTTCATCTTCTTCTTTTTTATCATCTTCATCTTCATTATCTTCTTCATCATCTTAATATTCATCATCTTCAACTTCATATTCATCATTGTCATCTTCTTCATCTTCATCATCTTCATCTTCTTTCACCGCTGCCACTCTCTCTGCTGCTACAGTCTGGCCCCGTGCTTCTCTGCCGAATGGGCGGTCTTCATGATGACAGTACAGTTAAGAAGGGGCAGGGCCACCCAGTGAGGTAACTGTCTGTTTGCATGTTCTGGTGCGAACCGTACCGGGGGTGATCGACTCATCACTATATAAGACATACAACTTCATCATCTTCATATTTATCTTCATCTTCTTCATCATCATCTACATCTTCAACATCTTCATTTTCATCTTCTTCATCTTCATCATCTTCATCCTATTCATCTTCTTCACCTTCTTCACCTTCATCTTCATTATCTTCATCATCGTCATCTTCACCTGTATCATGTTCATCTTCATCATCTTCATCTTCTTCACCTTCATCTTATTCATCTTCATTATCTTCATCATCATCATCTTCACCTTCATCTTATTCATCATCATATTCATCTTGATCTTCATCTTCTTTATCATCTTGATCTTCATCTTCTACATCATCTTCATCTTCATCATCTTCATCTGCATCTACTTTATCTGCATCTTTATCGTCTTCCTCTTCTTCATCATCTTCAGCTTCTTCATCATCTCCATCATCATCTTTATCATCTTCCTATTCATCATCTTAATCTTCATCTTCATCATCTTCATCTTCTTCATCTTCATCATCTTCATTTTCTTCATCTTCATCTTCATCTTTCTCATCTTCATCATCATCATCATCTTTGTCTTCTTCATCTTCCTAATGTTCTTCATCATCTTCATCTTCACCTTCTTCATCTTCATGATCTTCATCTTCATCATCTTCCTCTTCATCATCTTAATCTTCATCATCTTCATCTTCATCATCTTCATCTACTTCATCTTCATCATCTTCATCTTCATTTTCTTCATCTTCATTTTTATCCTCTTCATCTTCATCATCATCATATTCTTCATCTTCCTAATCTTCTTCATCTTCATCATCTTCATCTTCTTCATCTTCATCATATTCATCTTCATCTTCTTCACCTTCATCTTATTCATCTTCATTATCTTCATCATATTAATCATCATAATCTTTTCATCTTCATCTTCTTCATCTTCATCTTCTTCCTCTTTATCTTCTTCATCTTCATCTTATTTATCATCTTCATCTTCTTCATCATCTTCATCTTCATCTTCTTCATCTTCATCATCTTCATCTACATCATCTTCATCATCATCTTCAACATCTTCATCTTCATTTTCATCTTCATCATCATCATCTACATCTTCAAAATCTTCATCTTCCTCTTCTTCATCTTCATCATCTTCATCATATTCATCTTCATCTTCTTCACTTTCATCTTATTTATCTTCATCATCATCATCATCTCCCCCTTCATCATCTTTATCCTCATAATCTTCATCTTCATCATCATCATCATCTACATCTTCAACATCTTCATCATCTTCATCTTCCTCATCTTCATCATATTCATCTTCTTAACCTTCATCTTATTCATCTGCATTATCTTCATCATCTTAATCATCATAATCTTCATCATCTTTTCATCCTCATCTTCTTCCTCTTCATCTTCATCTTCTTCATCCTCATCTTATTTATCATCTTCATCTTCTTCATCATCTTCATTTTCTTCATCTTCATCTTAATCATCTTCATCTTAATCATCTTCATCTACATCATCTTCATCATCAACTTCAACATCTTCATCTTCCTCTTCTTCATCTTCATCTTCTTCACCTTCATCTTATTCATCTTCATTATCTTCATCATCTTAATCATCATAATCTTCATCATCTTTTCATCCTCATCTTCTTCCTCTTCATCTTCATCTTCTTCATCTTCATCTTCTTCCTCTTCTTCATCTTCATCTTATTTATCATCTTCATCTTCTTCATCATCTTCATCTTCATCTTCATCATCTTCATTTTCTTCATCTTCATCTTAATCATCTTCATCTACATCATCTTCATCATCATCTTCAACATCTTCATCTTCATTTTCATCTTCATCATCTTCATATTCATCATCATCATCTACATCTTCAACATCTTCATCTTCATCAACTTCATCTTCATCATATTCATCTTCATCTTCTTCACCTTCATCTTATTTATCTTCATCATCATCATCTCCACCTTCATCATCTTCATCCTCATAATCTTCATCTTCATCATCTTCATCAATGTCATCTTGATCTTCATCATCTGCATCATCTTCTTCTTCATCCTCATCTTCATTTTCATTATCTTCATCATTTTCATCTTCTTCGTCTTCATCTTCATCATTTTCATCATCTTAATCTTCATCCATCTTCATTTTCATCTTCTTCACCTTCATATTCATCTTCTTCATTTTCATCTTCATCCTTTTTATCATCTTCATCTTCATTATTTTCTTCATCATCTTAATCTTCATCATCTTCAACTTCATCTTTTTCTTCACCTTCATCTTCATTATCTTCATCATCTTAATCTTCATCATCTTCAACTTCATCTTTTTCTTCATCTTCATTATCTTCATCATCTTCATCTTCTTTCTTCTTTCACCGCTACCTCTCTCTCTGCCTCTACAGTCCGGCCCCGTGCGTCTCTGCCGAATGGGCGGACTTCGCGATGACAGTACTTTTTAAGAAGGGGCGGGGCCACCCAGTGAGGTAACTGTCTGTTCGCATGTTCTGGTGCGGACCGTACCGGGGGTGATCAGCTCATCCCTATATAAGACATACAACTTCATCATCTTCATATTCATCTTCATCTTCTTCATCATCTTCACCTTCTTCACCTTCATCATCTTCATCATCTTCATCTTCTTCTTCATCATCTTCACCTTTATCATCTTCATCATCTTCATCTTCTTTCTTCTTTCACCGCTGCCGCTCTCTCTGCTCCTACAGTACTGCTCCCGCGACTCTCTGCCGATTGGGCGGTCTTCGCGATGACAGTACTTTTTTAAGTAACGGCGGGGCCACCCAGTGAGGTAACTATCTGTTTGCATGTTCTGGTGCAAACCGTACCGGGAGGTGTTCGGCTCATCCCTATATAAGACATACAACTTCATCATCTACATATCCATCTTCTTTACCTTCATCTTCATTATCTTCATCTTCGTCTTTATCATCTTCATCTGCATCTTCTTTATCTTCATCTTTATCATCTTCATGTTCCTCTTCTTCATCATGTTCAGCTTCCTCATCATCTTCAGCTTCTTCATCATCTCCATCTTCATCTCCATCTTCATCATCTTCATCTTAATTTTTATATCATCTTCATCATCTTCATCTTCATCTTCATCATCTTCATCTTCATCTTCATCATCTTCATCTTCATCATCTTCATCTTCATCATCTTCATCTTTATCATCTTCATCTTCATAATCTTCATCTTCATCTTCTTCATCTTCATAATCGTTATCTTCATCTTCTTTATCATCTTGATCTTCATCTTCTACATCATCTTCATTTTCATCTTTATCATCTTCATCTTTATCATCTTCATCTTCCTCTTCTTCTTCATCTTCAGCTTCTTCAACATCTCCATCTTCATCTTCATCTTCATTTTCTTCATCTTCATTTTCTTCATCTATATCATCTTCATCATCTTCATCTTCATCTTTTTCATTTTCATCTTCATCATCTTCATCTTCATCATTTACATCTTCATCTTCATCATCTTCACCTTCATCTTCATCATCTTCATTTTTTTCATCTTCATCATCTTCATCTTCTTCTTCATCATCTTCATCTTCTTTCTTCTTTCACCGCTGCCGCTCTCTCTGCTGCTACAGTACTGCCCCCGCGCCTCTCTGCCGAATGGGCGGTCTTCGTGATGACAGTACTTTTTTAAGTAGCGGCGGGGCCACCCAGTGAGGTAACTATCTGTTTGCATGTTCTGGGGCGAACCGTACCGGGAGGTGTCCGTCTCATCCCTATATAAGACATACAACTTCATCATCTTCATATCCATCTTCATCTTCTTCATCTTCATTATCTTCATCTTCATCTTCTTTATTATCTTGATCTTCATCTTCTACATCATCTTCATCATCTTCATCTGCATCTTCTTTATCTTCATCTTTATCATCTTCATCTTCCTCTTCTTCATCATGTTCAGCTTCTTCATCATCTTCAGCTTCTTCATCATCTCCATCTTCATCTTCATCATCTTCATATTTATTACCTTCCTCTTCATCATCTTCTTCATCTTCATTTTTATATCATCTTCATCTTCATCATCTTCATCTTCTTCATCTTCTTCATCTTCATCATCATCTTCATCTTCATCATCTTCATGTTCTTTATCTTCATCTTTATCATCTTCATCTTCATAATCTTCATCTTCATCTTCTTCATCTTCATTTTAATCTTCATCATCTTCATCTTTTCTTCATCATCATCTTCATATTCATATTCTTCATATTCATCATCTTCATCTTCATCATCTTCATCTTCATCTTATTCATCTTCATTATCTTCATCATCGTCATCTTCACCTTCATCATTTTCATCTTCATCATCTTCATCTTCTTCATCTTCGTTATCTTCATCTTCTTTATCATCTTGATCTTCATCTTCTACATCATCTTCATCTTCATCTGCATCATCTTCATCTTTATCATCTTCATCTTCCTCTTCTTCATCATCTTCAGCTTCTTCAACATCTCCATCTTCATCATCTTCCTCTTCATCGTCTTCACATCTTCATTTTTACATCATCTTCATCTTCTTCATCACCTTCATCTTCATCTTCATCATCTTCATTTTCTTCATCTTCACCTTCAGCTATATCATCTTCATCATCATCTTCATCATCTTCATCTTCATGTTCACCTTCATCTTTTTCATTTTCATCTTCATCATCTTCATCGTCATCATTTACATCTTCATCTTCATCTTCTTCATTTTCATCTTCATCATCATCATCTACATCTTCAACATCTTCATCTTCATCTACATCTTCATCATATTCATCTTCATCATCTTCTTCATTTTATCTTCATTATCTACATCATCGTCATCTTCACCTTCGTCATCTTCACCTTCATCATCTTCATTATCTTCATCAAAGTCATCTTCCTCAAAGTCATCTTGATCATCTGCATCATCTTCTTCTTCATTTTATCTTCATTTCCATCATCTTCATCATCTTCATCTTCTTCGTCTTCATCTTAATCATCTTATTCTTCATCATCTTCATTTTCGTCATCTCTTCATCTTCTTCATATGCATCTTCATCTTATTTATCATCTTCATCTACTTCATCATCTTAATCTTCATCATCTTCATCTTCTTCATCTTCATCTTCATCATCTTCTTCTTTTTTCTTCTTTCACCGTTGTCGCTCTCTCTGCTGCTACAGTCCAGCCCCTGCGTGTCTCTGCCAAATGGGCGGTCTTTGCGATGACAGTACTTTTTTAAGAGGGGCGGGCCACCCAGTGAGTTAACTGTCTGTTCGCATGTTCTGGTGCGTACCATACAGGGGAGTGTTCGGCTCATCCCTATATAAGACATACAACTTCATCATTTTCATCATCTTCATATTCATCTTCTTCATCATCTTCATCTTCATCATCTTCATCTTCATCATAACCATCTTCTTCTTCATCATCTTCATCTTTATCATCTACATCTTCATCATCTTCATCTTCTTTCTTCTTTCACCGCTTACCGTTCTCTCTGCTGCTACAGTCCGGCCCCTGCGCGTCTCTGCCAAATGGGCGGTCTTCGCAATGACAGTACTTTTTTAAGAGGGGCGGGGCCACCCAGTGAGTTAACTGTCTGTTCGCATGTTCTGGTGCGAACCCTACCGGGGGATGTTCCGCTCCTCCCTATATAAGACATACAACTTCATCATTTTCATCATCTTCATATTCATTTTCTTCATCATCTTCATCTTCATCTTCATCATAACCATCTTCTTCTTCATCATCTTCATCTTTATCATCTACATCTTCATCATCTTCATCTTCTTTCTTCTTTCACAGCTTACCGTTCTCTCTGCTGCTACAGTCCGGCCCCTGCGCGTCTCTGCCGAATGGGTGGTCTTCGCGATGACAGTACTTTTTTAAGAAGGGGTGGGTCCACCCAGTGAGGTAACTGTCTGTTCGCATGTTCTGGTGCGAACCATACCGGGGGTGTTCGGCGCATCCCTATATAAGACATACAAAGAGAAATAACCACATGGCAACCATATATATATATACACTGTGTGCAGAATTATTAGGCAAATGAGTATTTTGACCACATCATCCTCTTTATGCATGTTGTCTTACTCCAAGCTGTATCGGCTCGAAAGCCTAATACGAATTAACCATCATCCGAAAGCTCGGCTATGTCGAACCTCATTCTGTTGTACGTATTTCTCCTACTACACCAGTTTTATGAGTAAACGGATTATTAAGACGTGTGTCACATATATATATATACCAACGGTACACCAATAAAGAGAAACATACAGAATATATCCCTACGCGGCTTGTGGGGGCCATACCAAGCGTGGTCTTGTACGCTTGTCTGTCAATGGAGTGACCCACCTGGGTGGGGAAGAATTTTTTCATGACAGTAGCGCTTCTGGTGGGTAAGCCGTCTCTGCGCGTCCCCGGCCTGACATCGTCGTCTCTCTTGCCATTCG
>BLSH010535174.1:190396-197896 GCA_018402905.1 Glandirana rugosa
TCTAGCCCAAGACCTCCTCTGTAACTCAAAAAACCTAACCTGTAAAAATTTTTAAAGCAGCGCCTATGGAGATTTTTAAGTACCAAAGTTCGGCGCCATTCCACGAGTTTGCGCAATTTTAAAATGTGACATGTTGGGTATCTATTTACTCGGCATAACATCATCTTTCACATTATGAAAAAAAATTGGGCTAACTTTACTGTTTTGTTTTTTTTTAATTCATGAAACTGTTTTTTTTCCAAAAAAAACGCGTTCGAAAAATCGCTGCGCAAATACCGCATGACATAAAAAGTTGCAACAACCTCCATTTTATTCCCTAGAATCTTTGCTAAAAAACCATATATAATGTTTGGGGGTTCTGAGTAATTTTCTAGCAAAAAAATGATGATTTATACATGTAGGAGAGGAGTGCCAGAAATGGCTCGGATGCGAAGTGGTTAAAGAGGAAGTAAGCTCAGATTAGGTTTACTTCCTCTGTATTCCTCTGTAATGTAGAACCATAATGGACTACTATGCGATAGTAGCCCATTATGTGCCACTTACCTGAAAACGAAGCCTGCAATGTCCAGCGCTGTCCCCCATGCTGGCCACATCCATCTTCAGCCCCTCTTCTTTCCGGAGTCGCGTGATGTCACTCCCGTGCATGCACGCAGGAGCTGCCAGTCACGCTACGATCATAGTGGAGAAACGGCCTGGTGGCCGTTTCTCCACTGCGCATATGCCGACATGACATCGACACATTCACTACCCTGCATATCTCCTGAACCGTACAGGTTTAGGAGGTATGCAGTGCACCTACAGGTAAGCCTTATCATAGGCTTACCTGTAGGTTAAAGTGGTTGTCACGAGTTGACAACCACTTTAACTCTCTGAGGCTACATTTCCAATGTTGCGACCCAAAGGTTGCGTGATTTAGAGTGCGGCTTTGATCCATCTTCACAGTCTCTGGATTTGGGTTGCATTAGAGATCGCATCTATGGTTAAGGGACCCTTTCCTGGGTCGCTGTAACCGCGAATCACATAGGTTGAAACAATTGCCATTTGAAATCTATGGGCTGTGACTTGTCATGCGACTTTGTGTTCAGGGTTGCATGGCGAGTCGCACTAGTAGTAACTGAACCTAATGGTTAAAATGACCTGCTGGAAGTTTAGCCCTCATTGGTATAAGTAGCTGTATGAATTGGGAGGCTTTTACCGGACCTTTACTTTGTCTTGCGCAATCGGTTGTCCTAATGCATTAAGGTTCATAGACTGCAAGGGTATAAATGGTATCTTCATGCAATTTCTAAAACATGCCATACGGACAAAGCCATTTTGTCCTGTGCCGGTAAAGTCACCGGTGGAGACTGTAAGAAGGAAGCAGGTCTGAGACACCTGCAGACTCTGACCCTAAGGTAAGAAAGAGGCTAAAACTGGGTTTCTCCTTTTCTTACTCCCTGGTGTAGGGGGCACCAGAGGTTTTGGGTTGACTCTCTGTACAATTCACAGACCAGCCGATTGGGTCTGGGGAGTCTGTTTGAATATCCCTTATCTTTTCCCTACCAGTGGTGGGGCTTCATTTCGGTCTCCCTAGGCGCCTGAGTGCTGGTCATGGTACGATCATCTGCACCCTCGTCTCTCCTTGTAAAAGGCTCATATCACCTTGTGTCCTCTCCCTGTAGGACAAAGGAAGGGAGAAAAAGGGGAACCGCCTAAGGGACAGATGCACAGCCTGCACGTACAGATTATCTCCTGCCTGGATATCAGCTCCAGTGCTGCAACACTCTAGGAAGTTTCCTAGAAAGCATTGCAGAGAAATTACAAAGTGTCTTGGTTTTCACAAAGATTCCTCCTCCGCTGGAGGAGAAGCAGCTATTCTAGTGAGCACTGAGGCTCTAGTGGAGCCTTCCCTCAGTCCCTTTGGGTCAAGCACTATATCTTCATTTGCTGGCCTGATTAATATGGATTGATCACGGCAGATGGCTTCCCCAAATCTTTTTTGGAGTGAATATTGCACAGTACATCTCTTTTACACAGCCTTCCTAACAGAACAGCTATAGCAAGTCAAAGTAAATATTCTGTAAATGCTACAGGCTCAGTCATCTGAAGTGGTGATCTGCATAACTTGCCACCAGTATCACAATGTGCCATATGAAGTCAGACTTCCAATGTTGGGCAGAGCACCTGTCATTTATAAAACTGTCAGGTTCATTTTTACCCAGTTCCTTTCCACACACTCAACAGCTACCATACCAGCTTTTAGAGGGGAGAAAGGTCATTGGTGTGGGCATATGCATTTTGGGTATGCATAGTATTGTGTCAGAACTCTCGCTGGATAACTACAAGGGCCTATTGTCTAAATGTCCATAGGTATCTCTTGAATGAAGATTATGTAGTAAGAGATCTGTAGATTGGAAATCAACCTCTAGTTTGCTTGTTCAGTTCTGGAGCCCAGATAAAAGCAAGAGGGTGTCAAAATATTGCTATCACAAGGTGATTGACATATGCAGTGATGGAAGCTTACCAGGCATCATCACTGTTTTCTCTAGAAAACATCAAAGCTCTTTCCAACAGAGTATGGGCCATTTTTTGGGCTGACAGCGTCATCAGGTCTCATCCCCAAATCTGCAAGTCAGTAACCAGGTCCAGCTTCCAAACAATTGTGAAACCTTTCTGACCGGGCCTGTTCTCTAACCAGGAACAGATTGTTGGGAGGAGGTTGCTTAACCACTTACCGACCGCCCGCCGCAGCGTGACGGCGGCAAGATGGCTTGTTATAGCAAACCGCCGTCACAGGAAGGCGGCCGCGATAACTAGCATTGTGAGCGTGTGCACTGTGTTCGGGGGGAGCCAGGGAGCGGGTAGGGCGGACTCGATCACCGCCGGCTACCTGCGATGGCTCCCCCGCACTGAAAGAACGGAGGTCCGTGTGTGTAAACACGGGTCTCCGTTCTGTTGAAGGGGAAAGGGCGATGATCACAGCCTTCCTGTATATGGAAGCTGTCATCAACCCCTTTCCCCAGCCAGGGCAGCCCACATACAATTAGAACACAGTTAACCCTTAGAGCGCCCCCTGCAGGTTAACCCCTTCACTGCCAATGGCATTTACACAGTAATCAGTGCATTTTTAAAGCAACTTTTGTGCAAACCAATCAATAAATGCCGATTGCGATTTTTTTTTTTTACCAAAAATATGAGGAAGAATATAAATCGCCCAAAACCGATGGAAAAAATGTTTTTTTATATTTTTTTTGTGGATTTGTATTTTAGCAAAAAGTAAGAAATTTGTTTGTTTTTTTCTTGCAAAATTGTCGCTCTTCTTTTGTTTATAGCGGCAGTCAGAAACGACGCAGAGGGGATCAAATACCACCAAAAGAAAGCTCTATTTGTGGAAAAAAAAGGACGCAAATTTCATTTGGGTACAACGTCGCACGACCGCGCAATTGTCAGTTAAAGCGACGCAGTGCCGAATCCCAAAAAGTGCTCTGGTCCTAAAGTGGGAAATCCTTCCGGGGCTGAAGTGGTTAAAGCTGTGGTCCCGCCCTAATCATGTTGTTCTATGTTGTCCTCTCTGTAAGCCGTCCTGGAAGATGACTTGGAAAAACAAAGTTATTACCTGATAACTCACTTTTCAGGAATCTTCCAGGACGGCGTCAATTTCCCCCTTAATGATCAACTTGTCTAGGACATATGGTTATGGGGGTATAACGGTAAATTAAGCTGATGGTTTACCAACAGAGTAATACTATGTGTATGTGTGTGTGTGTGTGTGTGTATTTATATATATATATATAATCTCAGAGCCTTCGGTTATTTGCATAATACTGAGGTACTACTGGTGAGCAGTCTTTTTTATAATGTGGATCATGTGTTTCCTGTTAGGTGGGAGGAGCCTCTCTCTCTCTTTCTGTAAGCCGTCCTGGAAGATTCCTGAAACGTGAGTGAGATGTTTGCAGAACACTGATATCATATCACTGTTCTGCAAACATCTGCAAACTGTGTGTGAAACTATAGCAGAGCGAAACCATATCCCTGTTCTTCTCTATGCTGTAGTTTCACACACAGTTTCCAGATGTTTGCAGAACAGTGATATGGGTTCGCCCCGGTTTTTGTTAAAGTGACACATAGACTTTCCAGATGTTTGCAGAACAGTAGTTCAGTTAGTCCCGATTTTATTTAAAGTGACACACAGACGTTCCAGATGTTTGCAGAACAGTAGTTCAGTTAGTCCCGGTTTTATTTAAAGTGACACACAGACTTTCCAGATGTTTGCAGAACAGTAGTTCAGTTAGTCCCGGTTTTATTTAAAGTGACACACATTGTTTCCAGATGTTTGCAGAACAGTAGTATGGTTTCTCCCTGTTTTAGTTAAAGTGTTACACACAGTTTCCAGATGTTTGCAGAACAGTGATATGGGTTCTCCCGGCTTATTTTTACTTTTTTGACACAGTTTGAAGATGATTTTAGAACAGTTATATGGCTTCTACCGTTAATTAATACTTATCAGACCCAGTTTGAAGATGGTCCACATCCACCTCCATTTTTGATTTTTTTTAGGTTTTTATTTTTTTAAAAATGTTTTTAGTTATTTCCCTGTCCCCATTTCTTTGTAGGGCACTTGTTCCACCCTTACCCCCCATTTCCTTCCTTTTGCAGACCTCTAGGACTTTCCAGGACTATTTTACAGCCATTTTTGTGCCTAAAAGTTTGGGTCCCCATTGATTTCCATGGGGTTCGGGGTCCGGGACAAAGTTCGGGTTCTGTCCGGACCGGAACCCAGACTTTGTCCCGAAGTTTGGGCGAACCAGCAGAACCCGGACTTCTAGAAGTTCGCTCAACTCTAGTCACTAAGAAGTCCCTGTTTGGAGCTCCTTGTGGATACTGCTAAAGTTAAACTTGAGTTCTGTCTGAATGACTTGCTCAACACTATTGAGCCTCTAGTCAATACTCTGCAATTATGCAAACAATTGCTTAATAACAGGGCCGGTGCCAGCATAAAGCAGCCAAGTCTGAGGATGCCAGAAGAGGGGGGGCACCAAAGCTAGGGGTTCCCGAAGAGTTGGTTATGCTGGCGCCATGGCCAGCCCTTCTCCAACCTGTACACAGCCCAGCTCATCCGCACACTGGCAGGAGGCGGCGCAGCACAGCCCCAACTGGGGTCTGTTAACTTCATGCACTCTGCTCGCATCTCCTTACTATAGTCCCGGCCCTGCCTACCACTGTACTCCTCCTACTCTGTCAGCTGAGCTGCAGCGCAGAACAAGACTATAACACTGACACTCGAAGACACCGCTCCCCTCTCTCTGCCCTCGAGGTGAGGGGGGATCGCTGGATCATGAAGAAAAAAAATCCTCCCACCTGGCTGGGCAGTAGCAATGCCTCCATTTCAGTATAACGCAGAGTGTGTGGGAAGAGAGGGAGCCTGGGGAGGAGCCTGGAGCCGAGTGAGACCAGGGGGAGGACCAAGACCAGCAGAAAGCACAGGAGGAGCGCGATTGGCAGTGGTGATACAGCACAGATGAAGGTTTCTCTCTCAACTCTGCGGAAGGTGAGGCAAGCAAGCTGTGTATTTTATTGTACCAACCCTGCCCATGTGCCGTGCATGCAATCTCTGACCGTGCCATGCGTGCAGTCTCTGGCTGTCCCATGCATGCAATCTCTGAATGTACCATGCACCATGTGTGCAATCTCCGACCGCCCCGTGCGTCATGCGTGCAGTCTCTGACCATCCCGTGCGCCATGCGTGCAGTCTCTGACCGTCCCGTGCGCCATGTGTGCAATCTTCGACTGTCCCGTGCGCCATGCATGTAATCTTTGACCATCTCATGCTTCATGCATACAATCACTGACCGTGCGCCACGCATGCAATCTCTGACTATCCCATGTGTGAAATCTCTGACCATACCGTGTACCATGCGTGCAATCTGACATCCCATGCAAGTAATCTGACCGTCCCATGCGTGCGATCTCTGACTGACCTGTGTGCCATGCGTGCAATCTCTGACCGTCCCATGCGTGCAATCTTTGACCGTCCCGTGTGCCATATGTACAATCTATGACCATCCCGTGTACCATGCGTGCAATCTATGACCGTCCCATGTGTGCAATCTCTGACCGTCCCGTGTCCCATGCGTGCAATCTCTGACCACCCCATGTGCCGTGCATGCAATCTCTGGCCATCTCATGTCCCATGCGTTCAATCTCTGATTGTCCCGTGTGCTATGCGTACAATCTCTGGCCATCCTGGGTCCCACGCATGAAATCTGACTGTCCCGTGCACCATGTATGCAATGCCTGACTGTCCCATGCGTGCAATCTCTGACTGCCCCATGCGTGCAATCTCTGACTGCCCCATGCGTGCAATCTCTGACTGCCCCATGCGTGCAATCTCTGACTGCCCCATGCGTGCAATCTCTGACTGCCCCATGCGTGCAATCTCTGACTGTCCCATGCGTGCAATCTCTGACTGTCCCATGCGTGCAATCTCTGACTGTCCCATGCGTGCAATCTCTGACTGTCCCATGCGTGCAATCTTTGACTGTCCCATGCGTGCAATCTCTGACCGTCCCATGTGTGCAATCTCTGACCGTCCCATGTGTGCAATCTCTGACCGTCCCATGTGTGCAATCTCTGACCGTCCCATGCGTGCAATCTCTGACCGTCCCGTGTGCCATTTTCTGGAATTTAAACACACACTCTAAGCACTAGATCCACTATGGCTTAATGAAGCACAAATAAGGTGTATGCCATATGGGGGAGGGGTGTTGCAGGAGGAAGGATGGGGGGCACCAAAATGCACCTTCGCCTATGTAGTCAGAAATATTTGCACCGGCCCTGCTTAGTAACCAACTGACTTGGCTTTCCTTTCTGGTAAAAACCTCAGGTCATTTTCCATAACTTTAGAAACGTGTATTGTGTTATCATTTGTAACTTGTCTGGAAGGCTATTTTCTGCATCATTTCATTAGGCAGTGGATATTCACCTTATTTACTGAAAATGATTAGTTCACTATCCATTCCCAATTTAATGATCAGCTCTTTTTGATGATTTGGTAAGATGGTTCCAAAAAAATCTGCTCTAATTTCAGTATGTGGCATCAACCCAAAATGCATACTGCATATCTCAAAAGATGCTGAAACAATTCATTCTTCTTAAGAAGAAAAAAAATGTTTAATCCCTAAATAATGAGTTCCCTTGAGATACAAAACAAACCCAAAAGAAATGTGAGAATGTGTGGACAAGAGAAAAAAAAATCTTAATTCCTGCTATTCTGTACTAATATCAAAGAACTCTCTTAATATATAATACAGCTGTGAGAGGAAAATATCTAATTCAGAGCTGGGTTATATGCAGGTACCTTACTTGTGTAGCATTATACTTTTATGAGCAACCTTGTTATATGATGGGTCAGTACAGTATTGCAGAGAATGCATTGTATGCATTCTCAAGAAAACAGGGATTTGAGGCACGAGACACAGATTGACTTCTGCCATTAAATATATTCTTTGTCTTCAGGGAATA
>BLSH010535174.1:202896-216657 GCA_018402905.1 Glandirana rugosa
GGTCAGCTTAAAACATGTATTGCAATATATGTGAACTAAGTATCCCTGTTTTACATTGCAAGGTTTGCTGGAAAGGGTGTAGCAGTGTGCAGAGGGTCCATCCAGAATTTGTAGTGTTAATATGTGGTCACACTCCTTTGGCACCTAATAGTTTAAATACATGGGCAAGCTATTGGTATTTGAGCACAGGTATAGATTTTCTCTGTTGTATAGCAGGTCAGTGACCAGATCTTAACCTAATTTCTCTCCTTCACCTTGGTTCTTTAAGCCCCATGTTGGCATGGTATCCACCATAGCATTTGCAGTGGCAAAGCCGTGTAGGATTGGCCAGAAAAAGGCAGTTGGTCAGCTTAAAACATGTATTGCAATAGATGTGAACTAAATATCCCTGTTTTTCATTGCATAGTTTGTTGGAAAGGGTGTAGCAGTGTGCAGAGTGTCCTACCAGAATTTGTGCATGATTTGAGTGACACTCTCACCTGGAGTGGTATAGCTTCCATCTGCATGTACTAGGCTATATGCTGGATATCAGACCCAGGATATCCAGTGGTAAAAAGGAATCTTGTGGGTAACTTCTCTTAGTTGAAGATAAATCTTTCAGCAAAAGGAGCTTTTTTTTTATTTTATCTTTAATGGACTATTCCTTTTAATGGACTATTTCATGAATGGACTATTCATTTTTTTTTCTACCTTTGTAATTTTAGCTTTAATTCAAGCTTTAGTGCTAAAATATCTCCAACTGGCTGTTTGCATGTCATAATCAAACCAAAGCTCCCCCCCCCCCTACGGTAAATAGAAGCTAGGGAAGATGGATGTAATACTAAAGAAAATGCAAGCTAATTTATAATGTAGACACAGAATCTTTATGGAGGAGCCATGAATTTCTACAGTGAGGAGAGAGGGAGAATGAAAGCAAGTGGGAGTAATGTTATAGGATATAGATCGTTCTATGAGTGATGACCTGACCTTGCACTCATTCTCTCCTATTTGCTAGTATGGACTTTTATGTATACACGGATGATTCAAAGGCTGATTGAATAACTAAAATGATCAGTTTGAAACAATAAAAAGGTGTGAGAATCCCTGAAGAATGTATTTATTATACATGGCAAATTACAAGAATGTTTTACACAGTAATATCATAACTAAAGCCAAATGTCTGCTTGCCAATAAACCTGGCACGCCAGTGATTGAAGCCCTCTGTAAAATGAACACCATACTTTATGGTACCTGTTCTCCTCCAGGCCTAGTGTATGCTATGATAATTCTCTCATCATTCTTCCCTATTTTCTATCCATTTTATGGCGGCTCTGGAGATTGAACAGGTACTAATAATGGCAAGTAATATCTCCTCCAACATAAATAAAACAAATTTCCCTGTGCTATGCACCACTAAGACATCAATAAATACACATATGTGTATTATCTCTGTCTACGGGACAACAAGGGTGTTTTGTAAGTTTTACCTCATTTCACGGTTCACATTTGTCTGTTTAATTTCAGGTTTGTCTGAAGGTTTAAAATGTCCTTTTAATATTTTTACTTGTTTTTGCTTTATGCTACAAGCAGAAGGCTGTAAATGATTCATACAGCTGTTGGTTTTGCTCATAGCGGCCTCACATTGTTCTTCTGAAGGTTTACATGTTGCATGGTGCGCAGGGGTGGCTGTATCTGTGTTTCATCATAAATTCCAATGGGGTCAAATACAAAACATGCCAACATGAATATTTCATAATTTCTTGCCTGTGATGGGAAGAATTCTTCTTACTGACAGAATCATTTATCTATGTTGTTGGTTTAAAAATAGTCTTTGTTACTTTCTAACCTTGGTTAGAGATAGAAAAAATATAGAGGCACAATAAAAACATGAAAAGTTAGAAGAAGACTCTTGGCTCCCCCATAATCATCCCCTTTACTCCCCCTGTGACTGCTGGCTGTATTTTATGCTTTTTTGTTTATATACTTAGCTTCTCTGACAGACAGTGGGGACATGACGCTGCATTTAAATTTGGAAGTACTTAGTATTCCAGATTGAATGATTGTGGATTTTTTATCCCCCCTCTTTTTCACCCCTCCATCCACATCATCTCCTCTTGCCCTTTTGGCTGATGCTCGCTGTAGGAACTCCTGACCATATAGGGTTAGTATGTCCACCCTCTTTTCTTCTTGCATGTATAAATTTGTGTTACTATTAATATGCAACATTTACAAATTTCTCATGATATACTATAAAGGCACATGCTTATTTTATGACTCATAGAAATGTTTGTTTGGAATTGTTTAACCTACTTTCCCTAATGAAGACTATTATTCTAGCTAAGTTGAAGTGCATTGGAATCCTGGTCTGCTATACTCACTTAAAGCCCAACTTAGGTTGTTCAATGTTATCATCCATCGCAGCAGTACATGTCATGTACTTGTTTTTATCTCATCATTATTCAATTGATTTTTATCTATTTGATGTGTCAATAAACATTTGTACTTTTATATACATGTTTGTATCTTTGTCCATTTAAAGTCCCCCTGCGAGGAAATTCTTGATTGAATGATTGTGGGTGCCCTTAAACAAAAGACATCTTGTGGCCAAAAAGATGTACTGTGGGGGACAGCTGTGGGTTAATTAAGAGTATGTTCATTGCCTTGTCATTCTAAGAAGACTTCTTCTATTGAAAGGTGGCTTTAAGTACAACATGAGAGTTCTAGTGGAAGAAGCAACTATCCAACCAATTTACCAATTGACCAATTTATAAAAAAAAAAAAGGAAGTGCTCATGCGTGAAGCTCCGTAACGGCTGCTTAAGCCAGGTGCTCCACACTGCCCCAGCAAACCGGCACCCACACCGCTCTCTCCAGCCCGATCTGACTGGCCAACCCGCCTCAGCTGAATCCTGGAACACCCCAGGACTGCATTCGGATGTCCGGACTGCCTGCTAGAAGGATACAAAACAGCATCACTGTCCACCACCTATAACTGGCCACTACAGCAGGGAGCTATGGAAAGGCATCTACAAACAAAAAACACAGAATTCCAAGCTCAACTTACCAACCAGTCTGTCACCAAACGAATTCACCTGTCTAACAGTGGCGTTTAAAAGGCAGGGGATTGGTTACACACATTTGCAAGTGTATGTGTAAGCTGCAGGCCCCGTCAAAGCTCCCTGTATACTGCAGACCTAACTCTGTATAAGAGGCTTCACAGTGGAAGCACATACAATTTAATGGATAGATGGAGGACAGGTGACTGGAGGAGCCCAACCCTCCTTAAAGGTACAGGACCAGACACCCAGCCGTGGCCAAATGGCGGCTGTGGTGCTGGTGTGCGTCCTTTTAAACGCTACTGTTAAACAGGTGAATTCGTTTGGTGACAGACTGGTCGGTAAGTTGAGCTTGGAATTCTGTGTTTTTGTTTGTAGATGCCTTTCCATAGCTCCTTGCTGTAGTGGCCAGTTATAGGCGGTGGACAGTGACGCTGTTTTGTATCGTAACTTTGGGCGCACACCAGCACCGTAGCCGCCATTTGGCCACGGCTGGGTGTCTGGTCCTGTACCTTTAAGGAGGGTTGGGCTCCTCCAGTCACCTGTCCTCCATCTATCCATTAAATTGTATGTGCTTCCACTGTGAAGCCTCTTATACAGAGTTAGGTCTGCAGTATACAGGGAGCCTTGACAGGGCCTGCAGCTTACGCATACACTTGAAAATGTGTGTAACCAATCCCCTGCCTTTTAAACGCTACTGTTAGACAGGTGAATTTGTTTGGTGACAAACTGGTCGGTAAGTTGAGCTTGGAATTCTGTGTTTTTTGTTTGCCTGCTAGAAGGAGCCTGGAGCCTCAATTTGTGGACCAGACCAATCTTGGGTGTATCAAGATGGCCACCGTAGCAGGCACAAGAGACCACAGGCAAGTGCTCCCCCTGCCACTCTGTCTTACCCCCCCAGTGACTCCTGGGACTGCCCCACGCATAATGACCCCTTCACTGACCTCCACACAATCTGTTAGAGAAGTGCCTACAAAAAAGGCACTGTTTGGACTATCTGAGCGCTCCCGCGAGTGCGTGCACATGCCCGCGCCGTAAACGGCTTTATATCAGCTCAGCAAACCCTGCGGCAAGTGCTGTCTGGTCTACAGCGTATAGTGTGCATGTTCCTGAGCAACCTGTATCTGTTTCTCTGTTCATGTGACCCGGATTGCCTGACTTCGCTGATTTCTGCCTGCACCGACCCCTGGACTGTCTAGGACCACTCCCTTGCCTAGCCCTCCTGTACTTTGCTTGCCCGCCTGTTGATGACCCAGCCTGAACCTGACTATCCACCTACCTGCTCCTCTTGTACCGCACCGCCAGCCTGTTTCATGGCCCAGCCTATACGACCATTCTTCTAGTGCACGAGTGCACCAACGGACTTATACCATCACCAGTGACCCAGTCCAACCCTCGTGCCATCCTGAACTCCCGAGCCACCTGTCTACTCTACCAGGGGTTCCCGAGTCAGGGTCGTAAGGGAGGTTACCCACTGCATAAGTCAGACTCCTCCACCAGGTACGTAACAGAATCCCTCATTGCATGCACGCTAGCAGAGGGGGCCTACACTCCAGATGGACCTGCTCAGGCCTGCAAATCCCCAGACTTTGTTCTCCAGACCCCAGATCTAGGACCAATTACCCTGTGCCCAAATAACCAGATGTTTAATATGTTTAATTGTTTTGCTGATTTATTGGAAAAAGGTCTGGCCGCAACAGCAGCCAAAATCACAGGAAATATCTGCACAGGCTTTCAGGCCTTAGGTTGCAGAATAGAGGCCATGGAACAAAAAATTGATGCAACAGTCTCCAGGGTGAACCAAAACACAGACAATATCCAGGTCCTCCATAACCAGCTGGACTCCGCCCTTGCCAGAATAGATGACCTGGAGAATTGATCAAGAAGGTACAACTTTAGAATACAGGGCCTCCCAGAGTCCATAACAGATACCCCTGGTTCAGGACTTACTCCAAAGTCTAATCTCAGGGATTCCACAACACCGTTTGGAGCTGGACCGGGCCCACAGATCCCTAGGCCCTCCCAGGAAGGACCAATCCCATAGGGACATAATAGTTAAGACCCACTTTAAAGCCATCAAAGAGGAAGTCCTAAGGCTCTCCCGCAATAACCCCCAGCTGTCCTGTCAAGGCCATCAGATCCAAATTTTTGTTGACATCTCTCCATCTACAATTCAAGCCACTTCTCCTGGCCTTATCCAAAAATAACATTAAATATTGGAGGGCCTTCCCCTTTACTGCTAAATTCACATGGAAGGGTAAGACCCTTTCCTTCTCCAACTTCCCAGAGGGCAAAAAGCTCTTTCTCAACCTCAAGATCATCACCCAAGAAGCGGCTATGGACTGCTCCATCCCACTGGCGAGCTCCTCTAAAAGACCTCAACCCACAAGCTCGGTAACCCCCATTGGGTCCCAAGCTAAACCCAAGAGAGCAAAGGACGTTAGACCTCCTTAAGAGCATCCATCTGGGCCAATGCCCCTACAATTTCTCTTTGCCCTCTTGCCTTCACAGAGGTGACTGTTCCCATGGTGCAGAAATTGAATCCTCAATTCCTGTGGATTCTCATGGAACTTCTTTTTTTTTTCAAGTTGATTCTTACTTCATGTTAAATTATGGACATCGGGGGTTCTCCCTCTTAACACTAACCCCAGCAGGACCTCCTGAGAAGCCTGGCCGAATTCTCCACAAGGAGACTTGAACTCCCCCCCCCCATGGAGGATTCATCATTGCGGATCTGCTACACTCTGAGCCCTCCAAGTCTTCCATAAGATATCAGAGAATTCAGTTCAATTCCTGTGGAGACTTCCACTCGAACCCCAACCAACCCCCACCCCCTGGTTTCCCACAATAGGGGAGAGCTTTGTCCTCCCCTCTGATGGACCCCCGGACGGGGGCCTCTCACGACGCCACCGTAGAGGGGGGATTGGTCTGAGTTCACCTAGGGGGAAATGTTAAGGTTCTGGGCTGCCTGATCCCCCACTTAGGGGAGGAAGCTAGTCCTGATAAGTTTTATGGGTCCCTATGCCTTTAGAAGTTTTTGACAGTTTGGTTAGTTAAATTTTATGCTATATATGTGATTGTGGAGCGGTGGGACTCGACTACCCCCCGGGCTTGGTTTTCCCATGCTTGCGGGATAGACACACTGTGTCCCACCAGGGACCAGTGTCCTTCTTCCTTTAGGGGTCTGGTAGGGCTTGTCCCTCCACACTCCTAAGGTCTCTATGGAGACCACCCTTTGTTTGGCTCCTTTTCCTTTCTTTGCTCTCCCCCTAATCTTTTCCTGTTTTCCAGCTATCCACCGGAAGATGACTTCCACTCCCCAGATGGGATGAAGTTTCCAGTGCCACCAACACCAGAGGACGCACGTCCCTAATTCTCTTCAATGGGTGAGTGATGATGTTGGTGCTCAGGCCCTCCCTCCGACTCCCCATGGCTAATGCGGACCACAATACTCCACACCTTAAAATTGCCACACATAACGCCCAAGGCCTGAACTCAGCAATCAAGAGAAGAAAGGTGTTCAATCAATACAAATCCCTTAAACTTACGTACAGTCCCAGATTCCTCCACTCTCAATACCCACTTTTTTACCTTGCCAATGCCCCGGATAAAACCAGAGGGATGGCGATCCTACTTTCAAAAAAGTGCAATTTCACGTGGATATCTGAGTACAGAGACCCGAAGGGAAGATACCTACTGGTTATAGGCTCCATAGAGGGCCAAATATATTCTCTAGTGGCCTACTATGCCCCGAATAAAGGGCAAGCGGCCTTCTTCCAAAATATGCTCAGAGTTGTTAGCTAGAGTTGAGCGGACACCTGGATGTTTGGGTTCGGCGGGTTCGGCCGAACTTCGCGAAAAAGTCCCGGTTCGGTACTGAACTTAACCCGAACTTTACCCCAGACCCCGAACCCCATTGAAGTCAATGGGGACCCGAACTTTTGGGCACAAAAATGGCTGTAAAAAAGTCCTAGAAAGTGCTAGAGGGCTGCAAAAGGAAGTAAAATGATTTTAGAGCAAAAATCTGTCCCTTACAGCACCAGCAGGAACCTCTCCCTTTAGAACTAGGAGATGATTATAGAACAATAATATGTCCCTTACAGCAACAGCAGGAACCTGACCCTGTAGGAGTAGGCGATGATTTTAGAACAATAATCTGTCCCTTACAGCAATAGCAGGAACCTGACCCTATAGAACTAGGAGATGATTTTAGAACAATAATCTGTCCCTCAAAGCAGTAGACTCTACCTAGTCCAGAATCAGATCATTCTGTAATGCAGGATGAGATATTATTATATCTGCAATCTGTCCCTCACAGCGCCGGCAGCATCCTCTCCCTAGACTAGCCTGAGAGCATGTGACATGTGACATGCAGCACTATGTGACTCCAGCTTATATGGAGGCTGGGTCACATGATGTACTGGCCAATCACAGCCATGCCATTAGTAGGTATGGCTGTGATGGCTTCTAAGGGCAAACTAGTGAAACGCTTGTTGATTGGCTGCCCTGCAGCTATTCAACAGGTGGGATCAAATACCCGAACCCGAACCCAAACTTTTTTCCAATGTCTGGGTTTGGGTTTTTCAATTCAATTCCATTTTCAAACCATCTAAAACTATACACATCGGCTTCAATTGTCCATATATGTTGTGCATAAACAAAGCTTGAATAGTTGAAACAATCACTCAAGGTGTAAAATTGTAGCAAGAGTCCAAAGTGAGTCCACAGGAAAGGGTTAACTTCCACACCAAATGTACAGCCAGCCATCAAGGTATTTTCTATCACCGCAAAGTGCGCCGCTCCCCATGCAGTGCCCACTTACCAGACACTTATAGTGTATACGCCTCTGCAAGGTACACTGGGTATCCTAGGAGTCTGACAGTGGTGGTTCATCAAATAAGCGAATACCCGGAAGAGACAAATAAGCTCCACATAGTGTACCTCCATTTCAAACACTTTATTATCCCCCCGCAAACAATTACACTCACAAGATTAAAATATCAAACAGCTGGTGAATAAAATCACTAGTACATTACCGCTCCGATTCCAATCGTACAGCCGCTCGTTCGGTGTTTCACCGCTCCGATCGTACAGCCGCTCGTTCGGTCTCTCACACCGACTTCCGAATGCAACAGTCAGAGTTTGAGCGCAAACATCACTTCCGTCTAGCTATGGGGTCACGCCCTTACGGCTAATAAAGTGTTTGAAACGGAGGTACACTATGTGGAGCTTTTTTGTCTTTTCCGGGTATTCGCTTATCTGATGAACCACCGCTGCCAGACTTCTAGGATACCCAGTGTACCTTGCAGAGGCGTATACACTATAAGTGTCTGGTAAGTGGGCACTGCATGGGGAGCGGCGCACTTTGCGGTGATAGAAAATACCTTGGTGACCGGCTGTACATTTGGTGTGGAAGTTAATCCTTTCCTGTGGACTCACTTTGGACTCTTGCTACAATTTTACACCTTGAGTGATTGTTTCAACTATTCAAGTGCTGTTTATGCACGACATATATGGACAATTGAAGCTGATGTGTATAGTTTTAGAGTGTTTTGCTCTTGTGTAAAAAAAAAACCAATTTCCCTTTCAGACCCCTTTCACGCCTAGTGTAGTGGGGGCACACGTTTTTTGGTGAATTTTTCCTGTGTCATGCAGAGGGCAGCCCATTGTTTTCAGTGAGCTGCCTACACATGGTAAAGTGGCTCATGGGACATTTTGGCATTTTGTGGGTTGCAAGAGATAAAGAGGTATCCTAAGAGGCCAGCTACATATATGCCATCATCCCTTTAATTGATATTTGGAGATGGGAACCCTCTGGGGTGGGATTTTTGAGGCACAAAGAAAAAAATCAGGTAATGTATAAAACTTAATATTATATTTATACAAAAATTAAAAACAATGAGAAAATCTTGTCGTTGATAAGAAATATTTTTGTTACAATCATGGACATGGTAAATGTACAAAAGCCTAATGCATTTCGGTATGAAAGACCTTCATCAGAGGTGTTGACTTGTACATTTGGATCAATACCAATTGATTCTGAACAGATAATAAAGAAAACATATAAGCATAAAGTCTTTTATATAATGATGCACGGGACCCTTTACAATAGTCATAAAAAGTAAATGGGAAGTAATGCTTACCAAAGAGTGTGAATAAAATAGCTTATTAAAGTTAAAGAGATATAAGTAAAATAAAACAGAAGCGACTCCCCCAATCGCTACAGGTCCTCCAAAGCGAACAGGTTTGCAAGTCCCCACAAGGGATCCAGGTACCACCCTAAGGGCCAGGCGGTGGCTGGAGGGTTGGTGGACACGTGAAATCCAGGCTCTAGGGGAACAATAGTAATATGCCCATTTGTATACATATAATAAAATAAACTAAACATTAGCCTGCATTGCACATACTATATATATTAAATGTGCATATATTTTGAACTATGTGTCAATAGTAAAGCAGCGAGGAAGGTAAAAAGTTGTTGTCGGTGCAAGCCCTCATTATAAGGGACACTGTGCAATAGTAAAGATAATATATCAGCTAATGATTCATTAGCATATTTTAATAAAATTCCATAGGGAAAGAGAAAGGATTACCTGATATTTAAGGATATTGCCTGTAATAGTTAACAGAAGCATTTTCCCCAGATGGTAACAAGAGGTCAAATACCATATCAAAAAAAGGGGGGGGGTGTATAGGGTTTAGAGGTTGTGGCACAGCTACAGGCTGGTTTTACCTTTCATGATAACCGGTGCATTCAAGCGCAGCACCATGCTGCTGCCGCCATCAAGCTCCAGTGGTCGAGTGGGGCATAGGAATGTATTATATGGGCAATCAGGGCCTGTGATTGGCCGGACATATACAGAGCCACCCAGCCATCAAACCAACGCTGGACCCAGGGCACCTCCAAGGTGGAGCCCCCGACTACGTGGCCGGTGGCGTCAACACCCGGACCGGAAGTGACGCTGTGGGTCACGTGGCCGCCGACACAGTGGAATGCATCCAGGCGAAAGCACTCACTAAGCCGATGGAAACTGGACTGTGTGGTGGTGTATGGTGGGTGACAAACACCGCTGTCACAGTGGGGCATGGGAAAGAGGACCAATAGAGGGGAAGAAGTAGCCACCCATGCACATGGGTTGCATGTTTTTTACTATGCGTTTTGCTGCATTTTTCACTTATAAAGGTGGCCATGTACTATCTGGTTGTAATATCTCTGTACAATCTCCTTTATATTTACCAAAACTATATAGTAGGAGGAGACCCCATCTATCCAATCACTCTGTATCCAATCACTCTGTATCCAATCAGGCGGGTCATTTCACTACATAGATGATGGTAGAGCTAATGGAGATTGTATGATCAGATTGTATAGTGTATGGTGAGTTTTAAAGAATGATTGATTTAACAGCTTTATCCACATAGACTGTTATCTGATTGCTGAACTCCTGCACACTCTGCCAAGTGAACAATCTATGGCTGTGTATTTAGTGAGAACAATATTCACTGATTGCATAGAAAAAATGTGCACCTAATAAGGGGTGATAGTAATATGAGGGTAGATGATGCAGGGTGTGTGTGTGTTTCATACAGCCAGCTGGACACCAAGGTAAGTGGTCTAAAGATATATAGAAAGTTTTTTTATTTCTTCAAAATGGTATATTGGTACATTGGGGGGGGATTTAGAAAAAAAAAGGTGAACTCATCCTTTAATAAAATTAGTATTTCTAGTGGCCATATATCCTTGGGATATATAAGGTTGTTTAAAGCGTGGGGCATCAGAACTTTATGAATTGCAGAATTATCGATTTGACAAACAATGAAACTTTTACAAGAGAATGAATGGTAGGGATGAGCCAATGATTTGGTCCGAACTTTGGCTGTTTGGGCATTTTGTCTTTTTGCTTGTTCCTCTCCCTATTCAGCAGGAGCCAAAAATCATATATAGAAGCATTATTTCTACTGCTTCTATATATAACAGCTTCCCACTGTCACTGCTTGATAAGACCCCATACACACTATTAGATTTTCTGCATATTTTTGTCTTCAGATTTACCAAAACCATATAATATGAGGTCAACCCTTTAGGAGTTTCAATTTGTATGTAATCAGGCAAGCCCTTGCACTACATGGTTTTGGTAAATTTGAAGACAAAAATCTGCAGAAAATCTAATAGTGTGTATGGGGTCTAAGAAAGCAGAAGGTGCTTACACCTCCCTGTGTCCCTAGGAACTACTGATGTCATTGAGAATCCCTGGCCATATAACCAATAGGGCTGGGACAGTGGTGAAATAATAACTACCCAAATATAGCCACTGGCCATACTTGGGCAGTGACATTAACCAAATATGGCTATAGCCATATTTGGTCAATTAAGTCACCACTATCCCTGCTCCTGATTATCTGGGAGCTGTCATTCAGCTATGATTACTTTTGGGAATTGTTTTGTGTGAGTGCTCATCATTTTGTGTTTTTTTGTTTTTTTTGCAAATCCATGGACAGCAGGCATCATGATTGATGATGGACTTACATTGAGGGACATTTTTGGGGAATTTTTATGTTTGTTAATAAAGGACTTGTCAACCCTTTGGGTATCTTTATTTCTATGTGATATCTTTTTTTTGTTTTTTTTGTACATGAGTAGAGTAGCGGTATTGTGCAATACATGCTCATTTACATGGGGGAAGTATCTAGGGGCCCCTTATTATTAAAGGGGGTTTCCTGATTACGAAAGGGGCCTTTAAAATATGGACAAGGTGCTTAGCCAGGGGGGGTCCCTGTAGTGTATATTACACAGTTTTGTTGTAATTTTTTATAAGAGATATGGGGGGTCCTGTGTATATTACACAGTTTTTGTTGTAATTTCTTATAAGAGACAAAAAACAAAAAGTAGACACGTATAAATCGTTTCTCATTCTCAAATAACTGATTTATTACCGAGTTTTGTGTTTTGCCTGCAGTATTCCTTCAAGATTTTCTAGGCCAGCCACCAATTATAAATTAAATTATGTCACAGTATAAAAACATTATGTCTTTTTCGATCCTTGAAAAAAGATGTGAAAATATTTTTTTAATTCTGTCTCCGATTATGCAGTTTATGCAATCCAAGCTCTTCACTGTAGGCCAATAAAGTACTGAGCCTTCTGGGACATATCAAAATTATTACCCACTGTCATCCATTTACAGCTCATCGATAGTACAAAAATATCTGTTCTTTATTTTACTGCATATAAGCACAAAAGGAATGTTGGTGACAGATTTTAAAGACCGAGAACAGAAATTTTAATTATTGTAGGTCAAGGTTGTCAAACGTTATAAATAATTTTATTAATTAAAATCATTTTGCAGTGCTTTTAATGAATAATAGCAATAAATCACGTTGTATGATTATGAAGTTATTTTTTTCAGCCATTTTTTATATATTCAGGCCTTTTTTAAAAACAAGTCCGAAGACAAAAAAAGTGAAACGTTTCTAGCTTTGGAAAGGTATGTTGAACTTTATATGTGTTTGCAAGTAATCTTCATATCTTATTTATTTAAATACACCTCTTCTCAATGAAGACTTTGAACTTCAGCATAATACTAATTATTCATGTCATGACTGTAAGCAGGGTCGTAACTGTGCGTTGGGGCCCTATATGAAAAGCATTAAAGTGTATTTCAATAATCTCTTAGATAGACCCCCAACCCCTGCCATTAGTATGGAAAGAATACACCACGCACTGCGCCCTAGGGCAAGAGACACTGATCCACCCTTAGACATTGTCTGCTGTCTCACCATGCTTCGCACCAAGGAAGAAATTATTAGAAAAGCTTGTAATCGCATCCGCATTACATATGACATCAAAATCAATCAAGATTTCTCCAATATAACCCTGCAGCATTGCAAGGACTTGCGCCAGAGGTCCTGCGTACACGGGGAATCCACTACAGATGGAAATTTATTTTCTGCCTATCTGCCTCCACAGCTGGCAGATCTGCATTTCTAAGAGTTTCTGAGGATCTTCTGCACTTCTTCGAACACCTGGATATACCTATGGTCCACATACTCGACTGGTATGAGGAATTTCGCACACCAACACCCGTTCAAACAAACTTCAGCAGAGAGCAGATGGACTTTTCTCCAATATAACCCTGCAGCATTGCAAGGACTTGCGCCAGAGGTCCTGCGTACACGGGGAATCCACTACGGATGGAAATTTATTTTCTGCCTATCTGCCTCCACAGCTGGCAGATCTGCATTTCTAAGAGTTTCTGAGGATCTTCTGCACTTCTTTGAACACCTGGATATACCTATGGTCCACATACTCGACTGGTATGAGGAATTTCGCACACCAACACCCGTTCAAACAAACTTCAGCAGAGAGCAGATGGACTTTCAAGCCTGCCGATTCCGCCGCCAAAGATCCCCCAGAGCAAATTCACCACCCTCTAACGATCACAGGGCTCCTCAAAGACCCAGCCTCACAGCTTCTCCAGTCCACAGGAGAACACGCTTTAAGGAGTATGGTCAGCTCATACACCTGGTATCCATATAGGTCCACAAGTTTCTTCACGTCTTCTAGGAGTCTTTGAGAATCTTTACGTCTAGACGGTCGACACCTCCGTCTATCCGTCTTTTATTTAAAGGTAGGCATCACCTAAGGGGCACATGCGTCCTGGAGACCGCGTTCAGGAACGTTACGACGTCCCAATATAACCTCTTTTCAGGTAGACGAGAGACGACTTCA
>BLSH010535174.1:226398-242569 GCA_018402905.1 Glandirana rugosa
AAGTCTGATGTGTCACATTACGCTCTTCCTATTGAAAAAACAAAAGTTGGATTCAAAATGGCCGACTTCAAAATGACCACCATGGTCACCACCCATCTTGAAAAGTTTCCCCCCTCACATGTAGTAATGTGCCACAAACAGGAAGTTAATATCACCAACCATTCCCATTTTATTAAGGTGTATCCATATAAATGGCCCACCCTGTACTTACCCATACTAAAGAACATCCAAACCAATCTCCAAACCTGGCATAAAGGCCTTTTCACATGGTTTGGCCGGGCAGCTATAATTAAAATGAGCAACCCCCCCCCCCCCCGACTTTTGTACGTACTACAAACGGTACCCATTTGTATCTACAAAACATTTTTTGCTAACTTCAGAAAAGCCTGTACTCTCTTTATCCGGGGTCACAAGCACCCCAGGATCAGCTACAACCTCCTGACAGTACCTAAGTTAAAAGGGGGTCATAGGTCTACCGGATATCTATAAATATTATCAAGCTTGCCACCTGACTAAAATAGCTGACTGGAACCTACTTGCAGAGACTAACGATTGGGTACGACTAGAAAATGCGGAAACCCACACCCCATTACACTATATAACCTGGTTACCGGAAAAATACTCTGCCAAACTCCTTACATCCCGCCCAACAATGGGCCCAACCCTCCGCTGCTTACATCAAGTCAACATAACTATTGTCTTAACCTCTTACCCAGGACCACTTGCACCCATTAAATTCAACCCAGACTTCTCCCTGGGCCTCTCTCACCAATTTTTATGGCCCCACGCACAAATTTGCGAGGAAGCATATTTTCCATAGGGGTATCCTTCTATCTTTTGAAGCCCTAGAGTCAAAAGTGCTTAACTCCCACTTTCCTTTCTGGACCTATGTCCAGCTAAGACATATTTTTTTTAACTTTCCCAAAACGTCCCCTGACTGGTCCCATGATCACACCATGTTTGAAGAGTATTGCACAAAACCTTCTCCCCAACACCATACGGTGTCCTTTATGTACGTCCTCCTTCACTCCAAGTGTGAAGCTAAATTCAGTAGACCCTGCCTAAAATGGGAAAAAAATTTGGATCTCTCATTCTCCGAAGAAGAATTGGAAAAATGCTTAACATCCAAAAAGGCTCAATAAACATTGCCATGCAAGAAAATGGCTATAAACTATTCAAACATTGGTACCTCACACCTAGCCAAGTAAATGAAATTTCCTCCACATACTCGCCTCTCTCTGCTGGAGATGCGGCTTGGAGCGCGGGTCCTTACTACACATTTGGTGGTCTTGCAAGCACATACAGTATAGCTATTCTGGTAAGAAGCACATGAACATATCTCTAAAATGACCACGCTTACACTTAATTACATCCCAGCACAATATATCCTACACCATTCTCTACTTCCTCAATCCACATACCGAAAATCTTTAGCCCTCCATGTGGTAAATGCGGTCAAAAGGTACATTCCAACGAAGTGGAACTGAAACATGCTACCCATCCTAACTGACTGGATTAGATGTGTTTATCAATTCTTCCATTGCAGCTGTTTGTTTAACATAGCAAGGGACACCCCTACCAAATTCACCCAGACATGGGCGTGCTGGATTCACTACATGGACTTCTTGTAAGCTAGCGTATCCTTAAGTGCACTGGACATGCTTTTAAAGATGGCACTTATGTTGAGACTCTTGAGAGGAGGAGGACGTCCCCCCTACCCCCTCCTCCTCTCTTCCACCCCCTCCCCCATCCTTTTCTTTACCTATTCCCTTCAATTACCCCCATTCCCAGTCTCCCTAGGCTTAATACCCCCTAGGCCCCCCACAGAGTACAGACCATAACTTACCAATAGAATTGATGATCCACATCTACCCTTGGGTGGGGGTTGATGCCTCGAGGATGGTGCGGACTAGTGGTGCTCCCCCCTGAACACAGATAGTACCCATTGGGGGTGTTCCGCACTAGGATGTGAGGGACCACGGGCCGCATCAAGGCGGGGCTTCCACCTCAACCAACAATTATATTGCTGATGCTATGAGTTCATATATTTTTACTTTATTTCTTTTCCTTGTTATTTGGATTATGTAGTTGTACTGTTCTTTTTTCTGCTATGAAAACATGTACAATGTCCAAACAATCTGTCTGTCTGTATTTTCATAAAATCTTCAATAAAAAGATTGAAACAAAAAAAAAAAAATTTGCAAGTAACAGGAAGGTACAAAACAGTACAAACAAAAGTACAAAAGAGGACAGCCAGAAGGCTTACCTTTAGTAATCATAAGCATCAAGTGTACAAAGAACAAGAAACTGTAGACCTACAGTATTTTCAATGAGAGTTAGGTAAATAAACATTAAAACAAAGAGAAATGAATTAAAATAAAAATCAAGTAAAATAATAAAAGAAGACAAGTGCTGACTAAGAAATAATGAGTAAGCCAAATGCTGAGAAAATAACAATTTCAAAAAAAAAAAAGAAAGGGAACAATTAACCAGTTGCCAACCAGATCTCCATTCTGACAGGGGGAAAGGAGTATGATCGTATGCTTCCTGTATATGAGAGCAATGATCACTGTCCTCCCCCAGTCAGCCCAGTCCCCACACAGTTAGAATCACAAAGCAGGGAACACAGTTAACCCCTTGATCACCCCCTAGTGTTAACCCCTTCCCTGCCAGTGACATTCATACAGTAATCAGTGCATTTTCATAGTACCGATCACTGTATAAATGCCAATGGTCCCAAAAAAGTGTCAAAAGTGTCCGACGTCCGCTGCAATGTCGCAGTCCCACAAAAAATCACATATCACTGCCATTACTAGTACAAAATAAAAAAAAATAAAAACCCCATAAATTAATTCTCATCGTTTGTAAACATGGCAACTTTTGCACAAACCAATCAAAATACGCCAATTGCGATTATTTTTTTTTACCAAAAATATGAGGAAGTGTATATATATCGGCCAAAACTGATGAATAAATTTGTTTTTTTTTTCATATTTTTGTTTTGGATATGTATTTTAGCAAAAAGAAATATTGTTTTTTTTTTCAAAATTGTCACATAAAGTGTGTCTCCTGCAGGCACAATATGTCACTGCGGAGTTTGGTGGCCTCTCTCCACACAGAAGCTCCCGTTATTGGAATTTTGAGTACCATATTAATCAGGCAACTGAGGGAGAGGATAATTTCTTAAACAAACCAAAGTACCTCTACTGGAGCTCCAGAGTCGGTGCCTTATACTGTAAGTAGGGATCTTAACAAAGGTGTAGTAAATATTCCTCAGGATAGATATATCCTAACGTGTATATGTCAGACCAGGGGTAAAAAAGAAAAAACAAAAAAGAAAAGTCAAACAACATAACAATGACCAACAAAGTAAAAATTTAGATTGCAATGGGAATATGATGGCAGAATTATTGCACATTTCTTCTGGGAGAGAACTTTGTGTGCTATAACCTCCATGGTGCTACAGGAATCTAGAGGAGATGTGTTGAATACAATGACGAGGTGTTCCAGCATTATGCTTTTTTGTTTTTAAGTTTGTGGGACACTAATTGTTAGTCATTATTCGCATATAGCTTAGGGGAGTAGGTGAACCCAAGTGAGATTGGTCTGGTAGAATGTCCCAAGAACTGAGCAGTGCGAGACCTTCCTTGAGAGTTGTTACCACTGAAGAATTGCCTGTAGTGGTTAATTGAATTGGGTAACCTCATCCGTACACAATATTGTGGTTATACAATGCTTTTGTCATCTTCAGCAAAAGAGATTTCCGCCTCTGCATAGTGTATTGTGAGAGATCCGCAAAAAGTTGGACGGAGGTGTATTTTTCAGGAGGTTGTGCACTCCTGCAGAAGGCAAGCATGAACTGATCTTTTGAGTGGAAAAAATGTACTTGCATCAATACGACCCTGGGAACACTTTCAGGAAGATGGGATGGTTTAGGTAAGTGATGGATCCTATCAATAACCAATTCTGAGTCAGGCTGTTAGGAGAAAATTGGTGCCTTTGTGGACCTTGGCGCCTATGCGAGCGCCCGCACTGGAAACTGTGCCAAACTTTGCTATTTAAGCCCCCTGTGCCTTGCAACAAGTGCTGTCCATTCTACAGCATCTGAGTACCTGTGAGCCCCAGCTCTGATCCTGTTTTCCAGTTCCTGTGTTACTACCTGTTTCCTGTTCGACCCGGCTTGACCTGACCCGCTGCTATCTGCCTGCACTGACCCCGGCTATCCACGACGACCCTATTGTCTGATCCTTCTGTACTTTTGCTGCCAGCCTGTTAACAAACTTTGCTTAGACTTGGCCATTCTCTTGCCTGACCCTGGAGCTTCTTTGGTTGCGAGGCATCTTTTCTTTTGTGGATCATCGAAGGAGGTCAGGAGGCACAGAGGGAATGCTGGTATACCCAGAACTGACTGTGAGCACCTCGGCAGGCTCGGATTCCCAGCGCTAGAGCAGAGCTGCGAGATTAAGCAGCCATTTAGTAGCACAGTAGCCATGCCCCCCTAGTGGTCTTGTTTTTTTATCTTGCATGTAGCTTGGGCATTGTAAGTTTTTTGTTTAAAGTGTACTTTCTCTTTCAAAGCCAAACTGGAATAACACATGCTTTATATTTGTTACATGTTAATATTCACATAGCATAACAAAAAAAATGTAAAAAGGGCGCTGCATACCTTTTTTCTTGCTTAAAAAAACAAGCTCTCCCCTTCTATGAAATGGTAAAGAGGGGACTATGGAGTAGAGTTTAATATAATTAACCCTGTCTGTGCTGTGCTGGCAGATTTAATTTCCAGCTGTCAAATGTGTGCAGTTTCTGTCATAACAAAGGGTTAAAGGTCTTAAGACCTGGGTTTGAAATTGTGTATAATACACTAAAAAAAAAGTTCCACAATCCTAACTATATATTTAAAGCTAAGCAACTTTAGGCTGCCTATAGAGACTTTTGTATAAAACTAAAGGAACAACAAGAAACCCACCCTCTGGGCATTTAATGCATTGCACAGAATTTGCTGTTCATCAACACCTACTCTGCAGCAGTAAAATTTTAAGTCTAGTACACAAGGGCCAAATACTGGGTGGCATTGGCTGGTTCGATAGAAGCTGACTGTCATTGGGCCCATATGTACTGTGGCCAATCCGAAGTAAAGGGCATAACCGAAAAAGGTCTGTCGACCGGCTTCCAATCAGTGCTCTCAGCCAATGTCATGTCCATTCTAACTTTTGAATGATTTAACTGAGTCTCAGGTGAAATTAGGACTGATTCGGGTGAGTACCCTACCCTTTCTCTGAATGTGAATTTTTGCCTTTTGACTTTTTTGTCACTTTTGAGTAAGATTTAAATTGTGCATTAACACGGTTAAAGGATTTTTCTGTGGAAAAAAAACAAATTGGTGATAAAGATATTTTGGTTTGTTGAAACAACAGCTACTGTACAAAAAAGTTTGGATTTGCAGGTACATTTTATATGGTGTGGTCTAATACACTAATGTCTCCAGAAATGTAAGCACTGCATTATTCGCTACAAAGTCATACTCAGATCTGGATAAACGAATAAATGTGAGCGAAATCCAGACAAGTTAAAGACCTAACTAGAATGAGTGTACAGTGACAAAGAGAAAGCAGGGGTAAGTATAAAGGAGTGCCCAAAGATGTAATAATTGAAAGATTAACCACTTTATTAAGGGTACAGATGTTAGAAGAAAGCCAACGCATTCCGGGGGACCAAGGAATCCCCCTTCCTCAGGGCTCTTTAAAGATAAAAACATATGTATGTGTACAATATATAATAATATATATACAGTCGTAAAATAATTAACTATGGTAAAACTGATTAAAATCATCATATACAATGACCATGTATATGAAGAAAATTCTAGGTATTAAACATAATACTAAAATCATATGCATGGCACACAGTAGGTGTTCTTGGAGTTTTAACTTAAGATAAACCATAACCGAAAATACTGAACCGTCAGATAAAACTTCTGAGAAATGATAAATAAAATGTATATTAATAAATGTTTCCTGAAACATGGAACATGTCAATATTCTTTAGATGACCATTTTTGGTTGAATACCAACCCGATAACCCCAAAAAGGGAAAGGCACAGCAAAGAGGGGGAGAAAGGGGCATAGTGAGACAGATATGCTTAAACCATTTAACTCAAGCTGCGACACCAGTTTGGATTTCCCTTGTTATTTTTTCATAAGAAGTACACGGATTGTGCACTTAGACTGGCGGAATGGATGGTTTGTCTGGGAGAGGCATGAAATGATGGGCTTCTGTGGTGTCTAAAGTTGTGACTTTAAATGAACATCTGTTGCAGGGCAAAAGAGTGCAGTGGCTTCTCAGACCATGGTGTTGGCTGTCAGCGGAGAGGCTTCTGGCAGTGGAGTGTAGCGCCAGTGCATCGGGGGACTGATGCTGGTGGGTAGAATAATTGCGGTCCGGGAGTGTGTAAGTTGCCTGGCTGAGTGGGAAGGAGAGGTGCTGCGGGCTTGCGGGGGGAGAACAAAAATCGGATGGAGAATCTAAATGTGGGTCAGTGTACTGGATTGGACTGGATTGAGGCTCACCAGGCATAAGATATCGACACCTCCTGGTATAACGACTCCTTCTCCCAAAGTATATCACATCAGAGATTCCACCCATGTATAGAAACAAATCAAAATAGAGCCTCTCATAGTGCAAAACAGTTTAACAACTTCCAAATGTATTTAAAAAGTAATGCTCGTACATTTAAACATTATAATAATGCATATACACTGGGATGCCAGTGTGTTACCACGCTGCATATCACTGTCTCTCCTCGCAGCTCTGGATCCACATCTAGCTCCCTCCACTGTTGCCATGTAGTCACTCCCTTGGATGCATTTCGTCACCTCCGATTTGCACATATATACACTAGCACATTTGCACAATAGGTCCATCGCCAGGGAGGTTAAAGCTGGGTGAGGAACAGGCAAACTCTGCTACTAGGTTGAGATTGTGGAAGACAGTTTCATGTCACAGGTCATTACACCATGGCAAGACTGAGCACCTCAGTCTGCGGAGCTGCGAGGGGAGACAGTGATATGCGGCGCGGTAACATACTGGCATCCCAGTGTATATGCATTATTATAATGTTTTAAATGTACGAGAAATACTTATAAATACATTTGGATGTTGTTAAACTGTTTTACACTATGAGAGGCTCTATTTTGATTTGGTCCTATACATGGATGGAATCTCTGGTGTGATATACTTCGGGAGAAGAAGTCGTTATACCAAGAGGTGTAGATATCAATTTACCTACATTATGATACTGGATATGCTGATTTACATCTTATGTCTTGTGAGCCTCAGTCCATTAGGGTGATTTGAGCATGTATGCACTGTGGTGGTGGTTGATGGTGTGCTGAATTCAGCAGCTTCTATACACTTATTCAGCACAGCATGGAAATTGGACTTTATTTACAACTTTATTTATAAGTTACTATCCTCTTTTTAGCATTACTTTGGACTGAGACTGGTCTCGGTCAGCTGAAGAAAGGACTTATTAGCACGTTTCTTTTTTTTCACTGATGGTATACTGAAGTCTATCTGTGATTCAACATATGCACTGCTGTGAAATGATTTTGTGTGATGCACTATAATTGTTTATTTTCACCTGATGTTGATTTGAAATGTATATGCTAAGCAGCTGCAACATTTGCAATTTGTTTTATATATAATTTATTTTTATTTTATTTTTGGCATGGTGCTTTCATGTATCAAATACATTTGTACTCTGATGGACACGCTCTCTCAAATGGTTTCCATCTTATTCGAATCAAGTTATAAGACTTGTACAAATACATTTTAAGTTTAATATAAGCTTAAAAATGAATTAAAGGCTTAAATAGTGCTTAGTATTATGTGGCTGAACTCTGCTCCTGAAAGACTTCAGACATTCATGGTTTCAGGAGATAGCTACATAAAACCTATTTACATAGTTTAGTTCTAATTATCTTTAATTGCCAAAATCTGTGTGTGGTTTGCAGGCATTCAGAGTTGCGTCTGTGGCCCATGAGAGTTGGAAAAATAGATAATAGGAATGTTCATGTACTCTGAGTAAAATAATACAGAGTGATCCTAAATCAAACAGTTGTTTGACCCCTGAAGTGCCAAAACTTCTTTTTTTTCTTTACTGTAAAATAAAGTATTTTTTCGTGCACTGAAAGACTTTTAAAAGGCTAATACCAGTACGGTACCGTTTTCCTTCTGACACAGGACTTACTCATTTCCCATAGTATGTGGGGCCAGACTGGGTACTGCTTTATTTTATTTATTTCAGGTATTTATATATAGGAGCTACACATACTAGGGCCAATTTAGACAGGATCCAATTAACCGACCAGCAAGACTTTGATGTGTGGAAGGAAACCGGAGTACCCAGAAGAAACCCACACAGGGAGAACACGCAAACTCCAGGCAGGTAGTGTCATGGTTGGGACTCGAACCAGCGACCCTTTTGCTGCTAGGCGATAACAGTGTTATAACAATAAATTAAAATTTGGGGGTGATGGTGACATTTGTTAATAGAGTAAAATGTGTTTGCTGACAAGTTGGTAAGTGTGCTGAAAATGTGCACCTTTCTTTAAAAAGCTAGCAATTACCCCCGCATCTTTAAAGCATATTTCCACTGTTACAGGCAAATTTGAGAAACCCTTCATGCCAACACTCCGAACCATTACCCCCCCGTTCATTTGCTATATGTTCCTATTTACACAGCATACTTAAGAAAAAACTTTCAAGAATAATTTCTTACCTTTTTTACCTCTAGGAACAGCTGTGCATGGTAGCCAATCAGCTTTTAACTTCAGTTTGTTCAATTAAAGTGATACTAAAGTCCCATTTAAAAAAAAAATAACAAACACGTTACATTTACCTGCTCTATGTATTGGTTTTGCACAGAGCAGTCCAGATCCTCCTCTTCTCGGGTGCCTCGAGTGCCCCCAGAGCAAGCAGCTAAGATAAGATATGATAAGTATGATATATCTTTATTTATATCACTTACCAGTCCATACATGATGCTATATGTTGTACATATTTTTTTAAATTGTTCTAGGATGCCCAATAGGGATGTAAGCCTCAAGTTAACATAGAGTAGAGTTTTTCATGTTAAAAATATTTGCAAGCTGTCACCTGAAACAGGCAAAGAGAAAGACATGATCTTCTCCCCTTAAAAGCATCCCATCAATGATAAAAATGCCTTTGAAAAGAGGAAGTCTTCTCTTTGTGCTTGTCTGTCTGATCCATGTCTCACAGGTAGCTCACGACAACTGTAGGGAGAAAATAACTAATGAGTAGCGTGCTGTGCGCACTGAGAACATTTTCTTATGCTTAAATCACTGCATGATGGTGACAATGGTAGGAAAAAGCTCCTAAGCCCTTCTCAAGCAACCACCAGCAGAACTGTAGTCTGCCATTAATAAAAATATGATCTATCATTTAGAATAGATTTACCTGGAACTGAATATACAAAACATGTAAAAACATATTAGTAAAAGAGGACAACCTATTTTAAGCCTTTTTGTCATTTAAAGCAGAACTAGAGTTACCGGGAGAATCATCTGTATACATTGTAAAGGAATTTGGACAATTTCATTGCGGATTAGTACCTGTTTTTGTTCCGTAGCTACAGAAAGGCCATTTTGCTAACTTCCCCAAAAAGAATGCTGTAATGATTGCAAGAAAACCGCATCTGATTTTTTATTTTTTTTTAGCAATTTAACAAAATCGTAGTGTTTAAGGATTGAAATGGAAAGGTAATGCTGCTAATAATAAGTTACAGTAAGTCTCACACATTTTTATATGCAACAATTTTAAGAAAACGTTTAGTGCACTTGTGACAGAAACAGTAGTGTCCGTGATACTTTTTTTATTTTCATTAACATACTGTACATTTTTCAGGACAAGCTTCCGGGGTATGTCCCCTTCTTCGTCGTCCTAGCAGTACTAATGCCATAATGAAAAATGTAAGTTCTAATAACAATGCCACCCTTCAATAAAAGGAACTAGATCCTCTGGCACTCAAGAAAAGCTGCCAAAGTACACCTCATCAAAGACAGATCATGCATGCGCATCCCATTGTGCAATGCTGGGTTAAGTCTAGTACACATGAGCTGAATGTCGGATGGCATCGGCCAATTCAATAGACACCAGCCTACATTTGGCCCTTGCGTATGGCAGCCGGTCCGACAGAAGCTGGCCTTATGGCCAGCTTCTGTCGAAGGGTCATGACTGAAAAAAGTTTGCCAACCAGCTCCTAATCAGCGCTCTCAGCCAATGGCTGAAAGCGCTGACTGGAGTGTTCTGGCAGGGGGGCTGTCCCTCTGTCAGAACACAATAGCACAGCGGGGAGATCGTAATTTACACAACAAATGCCAACGTTTGTAATTAAATGATGTTTCTGATACAAAGCATGATAAATTTTGTTTTTACAAATGAAAGATGCATTTTAAAAAAATGGTGTACTTTAAATGCTGGGCTAAAAAATAAAAAAGTTACATAATATATTTAATTGTTCAAAAATAGCTAATGTAGGAATATAAAGAAGGAATTAAGAAGAACCAAGTTAACTAAGACGTTTATCTTACTTTCAATCTAGTTCAATAGATTATAGGTCTTACATAGCTCTAAGCAAAAATAAGGAGTTAAATAGGAACAAACTTTATTTATTTATTTATTTATTTTTAACAATTGTAGGTATGCTGGAAGTGACATTATACATACATGTTCACAAAATACATCATAATAATATTGTTACAATGTATTTATGAATGAGGCCTGCATACATACACAGTTGTGTGCTGGCTGCATCTGTGCAGTAAATCCCTATAGATTTCCATAGGAATATCTCCGACCTTGTGAAATAGTCAGATAAAAGTATTTAGGGATCAACTGTACAGCTACAGCCTGCACAGAAAAAAAATTCTTATAGAAATGTAAATATTGTGTGAGGCAGAAGCCACAGTATGGATTTAAGGGTAGGGTACCTTAGGTTGTAGGGTGCATTTATTCTTTAATTTTTTTTTTCAATTACTTGAATGTGGCTTGAGTTTAGCCTTCTATAAATAATGACCCTGATGGGAGGTGGAGCCAATCATTTGGGCTAATCGGTTATGTTTGATGCATATGCGCTGACATGAAACAATCTGGTAGAAGAGGTAAAAGAGATGGCATAATCAGTATGTTGCTCTATTACTGTCCAATCAAAGGCTGGGGTTAGGAAATGGCCAAGCTGGGTTACATAACTGCAGTACAAAAAACTCAGGCCACCAACCTGGCTGTGCTGTGTGGCCAGACTGTATATATCCTAAGACTAGATGGAAAAAAATACATATTCTTTAGTGGGTAACAGAGCTTCCATTTATGTATAGTATTTCAACAAATATCTCAAAGCAAAACCATTGGGTAAATGTTACAATAACACATTTTTCTCTCATTGCATAGACTACATAGACTGGGTCAAATTCTGAAAAACTTTCTTTTGAAAATTGTAATTTAAGAATTTTCATTCGAATTTCACACCATTAGTGGGCTCCAGCAACGGCTGATTTTCATGCGGCTATCAAATTTGAGTGATTGGACGTGTTGGAAATTTTTTGAAAAACAAATGAATTTCTAATCAATGATGCAAGAATTGTGTGAGAAATATAATTGAAAAAGAAATGAGCATGAGCTGTGACCTAGAAAGAAAATAAGATTCCCAGCCACAAATATCTTTTCTGCAACAATATGAGGTGAAATTGAAGGCTTGGTTGGTCGAATTTCAAAATCAATGGTGGCACCGTCGGATTACAAAATGCACAAAATTTCAGATTTTTGAAAGAAAATTTGTTTGGAATTTAACCCATGCACTGTATGGCCTGCATAGGTTTGTTGTATGTATTCTTGGTAGAATTCCATGACAAAATGACAACTCATTACAGATGTCCAAATAATTCAGACCCCTGACCCAAGTAAATATAACACATTAAAGAAACTGGGGTGTTGGCAAGTTAAATAGGTCAATGTTCTCATGGGTCGGCACTTCATAGTAGCATTCCACACTCTTTTTCTGGTCTAACAGATATAAATATTCATTTGGCATTCTGCAGGTCAATAAAAATGAACATCTTTATTTTGCTTCATTGCTGCTCTGTAGGTTAAATGGAGTTTCATTTTTACTCTCAGAATAGTTGCTTGTAAAGTTGTTAAAAGTTTTACTACCTCAGATATATCAGATTTACTAGTTTCCCTAATAAGCAGAAATCTGATGTACTATATGATGCAACCCTTTATAAGATTTATATGTTTTATTATGAAATTGTTTTACATGATCAAGAAGACAGTTAAATCAGTAGTATTCTAGAGATAGGAACAGCTGAATTATTTGCCAAGTTCCCAGCCAGGGACAAAGCTACAAGACTTGACATTAGACTTATAATTATGAACTTGTTTTTGTTTATTTTATTTTTGTTATGGTATGTAGTAATGGTGCAGACAGCAAAAGTACATCAACAAGGTTATTGTAAAAAGAAAAAAAAATAGAGAAAGAAAAGAGAAGAAAAAAGGAGGTGATCCTGATGGCAACCAATTGGATTCTTGTTTTCACTTTCATCTACATGGGAAAACTAAAACTGACTATGTATGGATTGTCTGTAAAAACTCAGTTGAAGCAATGTATGCTGATTTTGTACATTGTTTATTTACAGTATGTTTATGAGAAAACTAAAACTAACAATGTGTGTTGCAATCTGATTATCTAATTGTACATACTCATGTGAAGGCAAAGTATGCTGGTTTTGTACATTGTTTATTTGTGTACATTATTATGATCATATAGGGGGGGGGGCGAAAAAGTAGGCATTGAGAAAGGTGTAATTTAGGTGACTTTGTTGTGTTTTAAGGTTCAATGAGCTTTAAATGGATCCGGGGAGTTCAAGAATCCTCTTTCAACTATCCTGGGTCAGTTTTGTGGGCCTTCATTTCCTTATCAGTTCATTTTTTTACAGTCAGAAAAAACAGTGTAAAAAAAAAAAAGGAAACAAAGTGACAGTACACAAAGACAATCAGATGCACAAAAAGGCAAAAAACGCATGCTAAACTATCCTAAATACACCTTGAAAAACACCCCCCACCACACACACACACACACACACACACACACACACACACACACACACACACACACACACACACACACACACACACACACTAAATAAGGACAGTTAGGCGAATTCCACCTAAGCAGCTAAATGAGAAAAATTGAGAGTTTCAATTTCACCAAAATCACACTCTCTATCTCTATACATAAGGTAAATTTAAAATAATGCATATTAATATTTTGGTTCCTTCTTTGGAGGCAGAGCTTTAAACTACTTTTCTCTTTCAATATTTTTATTAATAGTTTCAGTGTTACAGAATAAGCAACTCAATACAATAGCACACAGATGTTCCGTCTGATAACAATAGAATGAAGTAATGCTATTACCCAATGAACCCTCCTGGGTGTATGAATAGATATATCAAACAACTTGGCGGGAATAGCCGTTAATGCAAACTTTTAGAATAGTATCAGACGGGGAAGGAGGGAAGGGTATGGGGGGGGGTACCAGTGTTCCCGTCTATCGGTGGGTGATTCCAGGGAGTCAGGCATTGATGGTGCACTTCGGGTGGGAAAGCCAAGGTTCCCAAGTAGACAGAAATTTAGGTAGTGACAGGTTTTTCCTTGCTAGCATTTTTTCCATTTCACACTGTCGATTTAGGTCTGCAATTGTCGTCTGGAGGGAGGGAGGATCAGGGGATTTCCACTTCCTGGTAATGTTTAATTTGGCGGTCAGTAGAATGTGTATTATGACCATCCTGTATTTCCAGGGAAAGTTGTCTAGGTTTAGGTGCAGGAGTGCAAGTTCAGGTTTAGGGGAAAGTGGCTTTTGTGTGATAGAGGAAATAAGGGCAAAGATTTGTTTCCAGAATGTGGTTAGCGTTTTACAGGACCAGAGGATGTGGGAAAGGGATCCGATGGAACCACATTCTCTCCAACATGTGTTAGGGGAGTTTGCGTATATTTTAGATAGTCTGTAAGGAGTGAGATACCACCTATGAGTAGTTTTATGAAATAGTTCCCAATGATTACTGCAATGGGAGACTTTGTAGGTGTATAGGTATGATTTATTCCATTGGTCTATTGTTGTGGTTCTGTTCAGTTCTATATCCCATTTTAGTTGTGAGGGAGGTTGCTGTTGTGAATACCTCTCTAGGAGGAAGTTATAGATTGTGGAGATGCTGTGTTTTGGGTGGGTTGGTTGGGATATAAATAAGTGGATCGGTGCAGGGATTGACGCCGAAGGCGGAAGGTTCAAGGTTTGCATAAGGTGGGCAATTCTGGAGTAGTTGTACTGTTCTGACTGTGGTAGGTTAAATTGCTTATGTAGGGTCGTAAATGGTTGGAGGGACGCACTTGGTTTTATGTCTTTTATGTGATGTATGCCTAAGGAAGACCATCTCCTCAGTGAGATATCTGGGATTAAGGTTTCAATGGCCGAAAGTGGTATGAGGTATTTTTGAAGGGGCTGCCTGGGAGACTCAGATGATGGAAGGCTTTGCCAAGCTTGGAAAGAGGCATTTAGAGTAGGGGGCAGTATCGATTGTGGCAATTTTATGCCAGCTGACAAGAGTAGTAGTGAGTTAGTTAATTTATCAGTAGAAGGGCTGTTGGTCTCCAGCAGAGACCCGGGTTTGTTGCTGGTGGGGTGCCACCAATAGTATATTTGGTCCAGAGCCGCCGCTTTAAAGTAGGTTTGGATGTGAGGCATACCAGTGTCTCCTTTGTGGTGGGGCCGTACAAGTGTGTTGCAGGGGGCTCGGGGAGGTTTGTTTGCCCAGATGAACTGCGATACCATTTTTTGTATCGTGTGAAAGAAGGATTGGGGGATTGGGATGATGAGAGTTCGGAAAAGGTATAGTAGTTTGGGTAGAATCAGCATTTTGAATGCCGCAATTCTTCCTAATGTAGAGAAGTATTGAGACCGTACTTCTTTGAAGAGTTTTGGCAGTTGTGTCAGGAACGTTTTGTAGTTAAATTCAAACAATTTGTGAGGCGAAGGCGTTAGTCTGATACCTAGGTAGGGAATAGCCTGGTCCGACCAAATGTAGGGTAATGTTCTTTTTAGCTGAGCAGCCAAATTTACAGAAATGTTGAGAGGAAGGATGGTAGATTTAGTCGAGTTTAATTTATAGTAGGATATCAGTGAGAATTGGTGGAGAGTCTGCTGAATTGCGGGAAGTGAACGTTTTGGTTGAGAGAACATAAGTATTGTGTCATCTGCAAAAAGACTTATCTTATTTTCTGTTCCTGAGGGGGAGATGCCTTGGATATTCTGATCTTGTCTTATTTTAGTTGCTAGGGGCTCCATTAAGAGGGCAAAGATGATAGGGGATAGGGGGCATCTCTGGCGGGTGCCATTAGAGATCTGGAGTGGTTTGGAGAGCATTCCGTCAGTCAGAATTCTGGCAGAGGGATTGGAGTACAGGGCCAGAATAGCGTCTAAAAACCTACCTTCAATACCAAATTTGAGGAGGACCTCCCTGAGGTAACCCCAGTGGACCCTGTCGAACGCCTTCTCTGCGTCCAGGGATAGGAGCAGAGAAGGCGTTCGGTTTTCTGTGATCTGATGGATTAAATTAATCATTCTCCTGGTGGCGTCGGGGGCTTGTCTGTTCGGAACAAAATCAACTTGGTCCGGGTGGATCAGGTCGGGGAGTAGGTATTGAAGTCGGGAGGCCAGGATCTTAGCAAAGAGTTTGATGTCTGTGTTGAGGAGTGAAATTGGTCTGTAGCTAGGTCTGTTCGGGGGCTGCGGTGGTCCTCTTACTAATTAAATTAGGTAGTCTAGTGTCTTTTGGCTTGCGGAAGAGACGAGGATAGGGACCTGCGTCTCTTCCGCAAGCTGTCCCAGGTGACCCCAATGGAGTCCCTCCAGGAGGAGTTTAAACCATAACTTCCATCCAAAAATCTGCGATAAGACCGGGACATGAGGTTAGGGAGACGGTCTTAAGACTGACTGCCTTACGAGAGGTTTGGTGAGGTCTAGAGATTACCGTGGGCGGTCTCTACGGGGGATAGGGGATAGTAGAAACGGGAGAATTACCTCGGGGATCGTTGATTTTA
>BLSH010535174.1:256947-277783 GCA_018402905.1 Glandirana rugosa
CGCCCTCCCCTGCGGGGGGGGGTCGTTTTTTTAAATTTGGCGCCGTTAGCCGCCGTGAAAACCGGAAGTGACGTTGTGACGTCGCTTCCGGAATTTGCCGAAGGAGACCCGATCAGAGCCGATTACGGCTTTGATCAGGTCTCCTTCCAGCCGGCGGACGCGCCGGATCATCGCTCCGGTCTCCCGGTGGAACGGGAGGCCGGAGAAGAGCGGCGGAAGGCGGCGGGAGGGGGGGGGCGTCCCCTCCCGCCTCCTGGGGTAACGACTGAGCGGCTCCCGAGCCGGATCGGTCGTTACCCCTGGATAGCCGACCGTCCGCTCTAAAAAATGATACCGGGATATAGCCTGCAGGTGCAGGCTATGTCCCGGTACAGCCGCTCAAACCCGACCGCCGCCTATTTACGGCGCTGGTCGGGAAGGTGTTAAAATCCATACAAGACCGAAGGGCAAGGTATGGATTTTGGGGGGACCCCACGCCATTTTTAAAAAAATTTTGGCGTGAAGTTCACCTTTAAAATCTATACCAGACCTGAAGGGCCTGGTATGGATTTGGGGGGGGGGGGGATCCCATGCCTTTTTTTTCTTAATTCTGTCATAGGGTTCCCCTTAACTACTTCAATACATGACACTTTCACCCCCTTCCTGCCTAGACCAATTTCCAGCTGTCAGCGCTCTCACACTTTGAATGACAATTACTCAGTCATGCAACACTGTACCCAAACACAATTTTTATGATTTTTTTCACACAAATAGAGCTTTCTTTTGGCGGTATTCAATCACCAATAGGTTTTTTTTATTTTTTGTGATATAATTTAAAAAAAAGCAAAACTTTTTTTTATAAAAACACTTTTTTTTTAGATTCTATTATACAATTTTGCAAATAAGTAATTTTTGTTCATAAATTTGGGCCAAAAATTATGCTGCTACATACTGTATCTTTGTTAAAAATTACCCAAATTAGTGGATATTATTTAGTCTGTGTGAAAGTTAGAGTCTACAAGCTATGGCGCAAATCTTAAAAAAAAATGATCACACCTCTTGTACTGACATCTTATTTCTTGAGGCCCTGAAACCCCAGGACAGTACAAATACCCCCCAAATGACCCCTTTTTGGAAAGAAGACAGTCTAAGGTATTTAGTAAAAGACATGGTGAGTTTTTTGAAGTTATTGGAGAAAATTCTTGGGAAAATGAAGACATTTTTTTTTATTTCTCACACACAGCATATGCATACTTCTAATTACACCCCAAAATACATTTTGCTACTCCTCCTGAATATGGCGATATCACATGTGTGTAACTTTTGCACAGCATAGCCACATAGAGAGGCCCAACATGCATTTTTTTTTTTCCAAAAGGTTTTTATTGAGACATATAAAAAAAACCAAAGAAAATACAATATGTTCTGGGTTGAAATATAAGAAGGACAACCGTCAAATCAGAGCATATGTAACAGTCATAGGGTTACAGAACTGAGAATAGGTTACAATATAGTTGTAAGTGGAACCGTATGAGATAAACAATGGGAAAACTTGATCTGCGGATACCACTGTATACAAGAATGTGCATGCAGCGAGAATGTTGCTAGTCTTTACTTGAAAGTGTAAAATTATGAACGGAAAAGGCTATGTTGGGGTACATCTAATTTCATTCATACCTATCATACTTTTGAAGGTCCCAGAGCACCAAGACAGTGGAATGACCCCATTTTGGAAAGAAAACACCCTAACATATATTTTATGAGGCATGGGTTGCAGATAGGTACTCGGGTACTCTGATGAGCTGCAGATAGGTACTCGGGTAGTCTAATCGGCTCAAAACAGGTACTCCGGTACTCTGGTGGGCTGCAGGAGGGAGGAAGTGTTAATTTTACAATGCACCAGTAGGGAAGTGGTTAAAATCCATACCAGACCCAAATGCCCCCCCCCCCACGCCTTTTTTTCCCTTTTTTTTTTTTTTTAATTTGCATAAAGGTACAGAATAATTGGGCATTAGGTGTTGGTGATGCCTGAACACTGTAACCCCTGACAGTTACTCTTCCCGAGAGCAGGCATGGGCCCTGCTGTTAAAAATGAGAAAAAAATTGAAATTACATGCACCTGTCAAACGGGTGTAGACAAATTGGGCCTCTTCTGCATGTTGTGACTCAATAACATGGCCAGCACCAGAGAAAAGCATGCCCCGCAGAGGATGCACCATGTCCGCGACCACCAATTTTCACTGTAGACACAGAGGCTGCTTGCCCTCTTTTAGGGGCCTGTAAGCATCTGCCTTTACTTGGTGGCCTTTCAGACATGATGAGGATTTTTTGGGGGGATTTTTATAACTTTTTATTAGAGTGTGGGATGGAAATATGGTGCTTGAGGATAGATCGTCCCCCCTTCTTTTCTACTTTCTTTTTTCTATCTATCTTCCCTTTCACATTCCCCCTGTTTTCCATTTTCTTCTTTATAAGAGTCTGTTCAGGTCTGATAGACAGGATTTTTCCCTGTTTTAATCGTTCATTAAGGGCAAGGAACGCACAGCAACCAAAATCCAAGTGGACCTAACTACCTTTAACCACTTCAATACAGGACGTTTATAACCCCTTCCTGCCCAGACCAATTTTCAGCTTTCAGCGCTCACACTTTGAATGACAAATACTCTCTCATGCTACACTGTACCCAAACAAATTGTTTATAATTTTTTTCATGCAAATAGAGCTTTCTTTTGGTGGTATTTAATAACCTCTGGGTTTTTTATTTTTTGCGACATAAGTGAAAAAAGTGCGAACATTTTGAAAAAAAAACACTTTTTTTTAGTTTTTATGATAACATTTTGCAAATAAGTAATTTTTGTTCATAAATTTGGCCCAAAACCTATACTTCTACCTATCTTTGGTAAAAATAACCCAAATAAGTGTATATTATTTGGTCTGTGTGAACGTTAGTCTACAAGCTATGGTGCCAATCACTGAAAATTGATCACTCCTGATGTACTGATGGTCTATCTCATTTCTTGAGGCCCTGAAATGTCAGGAAAGGACAAATACCCCCAAATTACCCCTTTTTGAAAAGTAGACATTCCAAGGTATTTAGTATGAGGCATGGTGAGTTTTTTGAAATTATACTTTTTTTCCACAATTCTTGGGAAAATTAAGAAATTTTTTTTTTTTTGCACAAAATTGTCAAAACAACAAGTTATTTCTCACACACAGCATATGCATACTTCCAATTACACCCTAAAATACATTCTGCTACTTGCCCCGAGTATGGCAATACCACATGTGTGAGACATTTTCACAGCCTGGCCACATAGAGAGGTCCAACATGCAGGTAGCACAGTCATGCATTCTTGGAGCAGAATTTTCACATCTAATTTCCTAACAACCTATTACACTTTTGAAGGCCCTGGAGCACCAGGACAATGGAATTACCCACAAAATGACCCAATTTTGGAAAGCAATGACCCCAATGTATAATCTATGAGTTATTGTGAGTCTTTTAAATGGTTCATTTTTTTCTACAAGTCTTCAAAAAAAGTGGAAAGAAAATAAAAACGCTTTTATTTTTACACAAAGTGGTCAATTTATAAGATATTTCTAACACATAGCATGTGCATAGCAAAAATTACCCCCCAAAATATATTCTGCTACTCATCCCAAGTATGGTGATACCCCATGTGTGAGACTTTTACACAGCCTGGCCACATAGAGAGGTCCAACATGCAGGGAGCACCATCAGGTATTCTATAAGCATAAATTACACATATGATTTCCTAACCACCTATTACACTTTTGAAGGCCCTGCAGCACCAGGACAATAGAATTACCCCATTTTGGAAAGCAAACATCCCAACGTATATTCTATGAGGCATTATGAGTCTTTTGTACGGTTCATTTTTTTCCACAAGTCTTTGGAAAACGTGGAAAGAAAATGAAAACTTTTTTTTCACTAAGTAGTAAATTTATATGATATTTCGAAGACATAGCATGCATATAGCAAAAATAACCCCCCAAAATATATTCTGCTACTCGTCCTGAGTACGGCAATACCACATGTGTGAGACTTTTTCACACCCTGGCCACATAGAGGGGTCCAACATGCAGGGAGCACCGTCAAGCATTCTAGGAGCAGAAATTTCACATCTAATTTCCTAAAGACCTATTACACTTTTGAAGGCCCTGGAGCACCAGGACAGTGGAATTACCCACAAAGTTACCCCATTTTGGAAAGCAAACATCCCAACGTATATTCTATGAGGCATTATGAGTCTTTTGAATGGTTTATTTTTTTCCACAAGTCTTTGAAAAACGTGGAAAGAAAATTAAAACGCTTTTATTTTGACACAAAGTGGCCAATTTATAAGATATTTCTAACACATAGCATGTACATGGCAAAAATTACCCCCAAAATATATTCTGCTACTCGTCCCGAGTATGGCAATACCACATGTCTGAGACTTTTTCACACCCTGGCCACATACAGAGGCCGAACATGCAGGGAGCACCGTAAGGAGTTTTAGGAGCATAAATTACACATAACATTTAATTCATATCCATCACACTTTTGAAGACCCTGGAGCACCAAGACTGGGGAATTACCCCTAAAATGACCTCATTTTGGAAAGCAAACAGCCAAGGTATATTCTATGAGGCATGGGCTGCAGATAGGTACTCAGGTATTCTGATGGGCTGCAGATAGGTACTCAGGTACTTTGATGGGCTGTAGACAGGTACTCGGGTAATCTGATGGACTGGTAAAAGGTACTTGGGTACTCTGATGGGCTGCAGATAGATACTCGGTTACTCAGATGGGTTGGTGACAGGTACTGGGGTAATCTGAAGGGCAGGTGACAGGTACTCGGGTACTCTGATGGGCTGGTGACAGGTACTTGGGTACGCTGATGGTCTGGTGACAGGTACTCGGGTACGCTGATGGTCTGGTGACAGGTACTCGGGTACTCTAATGGGCAGGTGAAAAGGACTCGGGTACTTTGGTGGGCTGGTGACAGCTACTCAGGTTCTCTGATGGGCAGGTGACAGGTACTCGGGTAATCTGATGGACTGATGACAGATACTGGGGTACTCTGATGGGCTGGTGACAGGTACTCAGCTACTCAGAAGTGCAGGTGACAGGTACTTTGGTACGTTGATGGTCTGGTAACAGGTACTCGGGTCCTCTGATGGGCAGGTGACGGTACTCTGATGGGTTGGTGACAGGTACTTGGGTACTTTGATGGGTTGGTGACAGGTACTCAAGTACTTAGATGGGTTGGTGACAGGTACTCTGGTACTCTGATGGGATGTGGACAGGTACTCGGGTACTCAGATGGGTTGGTGACAGGTAGTCGGGTACTCAGATGGGATGGTGACAGGTACTCGGGTACTCAGATGGATTGGTGACAGGTAGTCGGGTACTCAGATGGGATGGTGACAGGTACTCGGGTACTCAGATGGATTGGTGACAGGTACTCGGGTACTTTGATGGACAAGTGACAGGTACTCTGATGGGCTGTGGCAGGTACTTTTATGGGGTGGTGAGTGGTCCTCTTTATTAGGGCGGTGATCAGTGTGCTTGGTGTGTACATCTGGTGGTAACAAGCTGTTACCACAATCTCCCTCTCACACACGATTGGTGTGTGACAGGGAGAACCCGGTAACAGCTCGTTACCATGGTTTGTTTACATCATGTGACCAGCTGTGATTGGACACAGCCTGTCATGTGGTATAGAGCCAATTCTATTGGCTCTTTACACTGATCCGAGCTGGGCTTTGTCCGAGGGACAAGCCTCAGCCCCGATCACCGCGCTGTGAGCCCCCGGGGGCACGCACGAGCAGTGTGCACGCCGATGTTGTAGTGATCGGATGTGATTGGACACTGCCGGTCACGTGGTAAAGAGCCAATTTCATTGGCTCTTTACCCTGATCTGGGGGGGGGGCTGTGTCCCGGGGGACATGATCGATCCGCGATTGCCACGCTGCAGGCCCCCATGGGCCCACAGTAGCGGCTAAAAGGGAAAGACGTCATATGACATCCTCCCTGATCGAGGAAGGGTTCCTGCTGATGTCATTTTACAATGACTCGGTAGGGAACTGGTTAAAACAACCAGGTGCAGATACATCCAGACCTATGCTGTCCAACAAAAGACATACTGGCTTGTAAGTGTTGTGGTCCTGCTGCACCAGAAAGAAAAGATGTTATTGAGAATGTTCCAAAATTTCCTATGTTCACTCTGATCCCGTTGCATTTTCTTTGGTACGACTGTAATTCCTTGTTATGATAAGGGGGCACACCCATCCATGTACATTGTTCTTGTATGACTCTGTGATCTGTTTGGCCCTCCGGCCAGTTTTGTTTGATTAATAAAATATTTGAACAAGGAAATATGGTGCTTGGGCGCAATACTTTTGTGCTTTATTGTATTTTTTTTTAATAAAGAAAATAAGGGTGCAGCAATTGTACAGATCTTATTTTTTTTTACTGCTGCTGCAAAAAAATAAAATAAATGTAAAAAAAATAAATAAGACAGGCAAAAACAGTGGTGATGCAGAAGGAAAACCACCTGTGACTCAGAAGAAGGAACAGGAATTATGGAGAAATTTCTTTTTGCTGCTGCTGAAAAAAAAAATCAAAACGCTCAAAAAAAAGGGGTAAACCACTGCTGTTGCAGAAAGAGGGACACCTGCAACGCAGAAGGGGGAAAAGTAATTATGCTCTAAATATTTTTAGTGCTGCTGTGTCACCAAAAAACTTAAAAGATGCGCTATTTGAAAATAAAATAGAAAGAAAGATCAGTGATCGCTGCACCTAAAATAGCATGTGCTATACACAAATGATTAATATAAGACTTTAGTGCACTGACCAAAAAGTAATTCTGTGTCTATATCTTATAATCACTTAATAGTACCATTTAATTGTAAAAATATTTTTTAAGTTAATAAATAAGTAGCCCCAAGCCACTCATTATAATTGTGCATTAAAAAATTGCTGGATAATTTAAATATATGAATCATAAATTAGTAAACAATAATCCATATATTCCTCTTACCAGTGCATTAAAAAAATATTACATTTCCCTTATACATGTGAATCATAAAATAAATAAATAATCAATATTTTATAAAATTAGAAAATTGGAATCATTAGATAGTAATCATATATGTGAATCATAAATAGGTGAAAAATAATCAATAATAGAAAAGTTGTTTAAATAATAGTCCCAAAAAAAAAAGTTCATAAGTAGAACCAGAATCCAATCACCAGTTAGTGAAACTTTGTGCAAATGAATCACCAATGCAGTGAGCCGCCAACATAGATTCAATCAATATGCGCTCACCAGATAGACTCAGCCACAAAGTGCCCATACAGCATGATGAAGTAACAAGGTGGTTACAGCCATATGTTACTGAGCCAATTTTAGAAGATTGTATATCTGTATTAGAAGGAGCAAAGGGACGTTTTTGGAGGATCTGGCTGTAACCACCTTGGCCCCAATATTTGTAATGTTCCTTTAGTTGGATCCCCCTTGTTCCTAGCGTATGTTTGCAAACATCTCCCAGTGTCTTCCAGTGTGACCTCTGTACCCCCAGTGTCTTCCAGTCTGTCCTGAGTAACTTAGTGTGTTCCTGCTTGCAACCTGTATGCTTGCACCTGTTGTGTCCCTTGAGCCGTACGGTGTTCTTGTGCCTATGTTTCCCTTCTTTACCTTTACCAACTTTCAGCCTTACTGCACCCCTGTGATCTCCTGTGAGTTTTAGCCTTTTGTTAGCAGCACCTGTATCTGCAGTCTACTTCAGAGTCTCCAAGTGTATTTCTAGTCTGTTTTCTGGCCAGTGTGCCCATGCACCTTTACCTCTTCCTAGAGATTCCTGTTTGTCATTTTTGCACCTGTTCCTAGTGTCCGTGTGTTTATATGCACACATGCCAGCTTGGGTTGTATTTCCTACTGTCCAGTGATCCCTGTGCTTCAGTGCTGCAAGGGATTTTTATCAGCCTCAGTTCCCCGTAGCTACATACTCAGGTTAATGTAGGAATCACAACCTGGGGATCGTCTGCAGTGCAACCCATCTCCACCATCAGGAGCTCTGGTGAAAACCAGGTGGTTCCTTAGACTCTGCTCCTCGGCCCTTCTAAAGGCCCTCACCTTCTTTGTATGTGCAGGCAGACTGGGTTCTCCCCAGATAGTACCAATAGGTATCTCTCCTGTTTTAGACTCCTTGTGTACCTCATCTGTATTGCTGTGTACCAGAATTCCCTGGGACCCCTGTTCACCTCAGTGTTCCTCATACATATTGTCACCTCTGTGTTCCTGTAAGCTCAGCAACCCAGTGCTGCTAACATACCCCTGTTTCCCTGTAAGAAGAGCATACCAGTGCTGCACTATACTCCTTACAGTCTTGTGAGTATCTTGTGCTTTCCAAAATCCTCATCTCTATTCTTCCCCTTATCAGGTCAGCTGTAGCCTGCACAGGTGAACATTTCTGTAATGCACAGAAAGTCCTGCAGGAGCACTGACACAAATGAAAAAAGGAGTTTAAATTGACATAAGGTCTTCTATGTACAGTATTTTGGAGGCCCTTAAGAGGGATCTGTGCTTTTTTTTTTTCTTTTGACCACGTAAGAAATTTGACCAAAAGCTCACCTATGGTCATTTTTTTGACCAAAGGTTATGGGGTTCACTCAAAATTGAATTTCTTAAAAGAATATGGAATCTCCCTTTAAAATAAGGGGACCCCCAGATACCCCCCAACATGAATTAGTGGGGGGGGGGGGACATTGTGCCGCTGTTCATTTCCCAAAACAATAACTTCGTCCTTAGTAAAAAAAAAAAAAAATACCAGCAGAGAAAAAGCAGGCCATATTTGGGCAGAGATGTTAAGGCTATCCCCTCCCCTTTACTTACATGGCCAGGATTCCCAGCCTCATAAGTCAATGGTGCCAGTGACATGAGCAGTTGCTAGGGGCATGGCAGATGCCTGCATACCCCCCTTCTTTAGCAATTATTGACAGTAGTAAACCGTCACATATACTGTAGAAGCAGTAAAAATACTGGTGAATAGGGGGCAAAATGGCCAAATCACCCAAAGCAAACCCCATTACCCAAAAAAACACTGGATCAGGAAGTTCTCACATTATGTTTATGAAAAAGTCATTCTCGGACGAAACATGTTGAGAGGAGGATCAGATACTGGAGCCTTAGGGATAGGAAAGCAGCAGATAAAGCTGGCAGCTGTGTGCTGAATTCATACTGGTCCTGGAGATTCTGAGATGCTTATAACTATCTGCATGTTTTGTGAGTAGGATTTTAACTGTTTAATACATTTGAATGTGCTTGATGGTATTATATGATTTGTTCTATTTTTCTGTTTTCCCTGGGGATATGAATATTTATATTGGAGGTGGATTGTGGCCCGAAGGTGATCTGTTAATAATGCCTAAATGAGGAGTGAAATAAAGCTGCTCTTGCCGATCTGTTCGTTCAGAAAGACATGTATGTTTGGTGAGTGATTCTCCTATTGTGAATGGGTCACGTTGAAAGCAGTGATCACAGTTTGGGTTAAGAAGGACAAAAAATAGTGCACTGCATATGGAACATATTATTAAGAACTGGATTTGATATGTTTGATCAACTTTTTAGATTTTGATGAGTTAAAAGATTTTTCAATTTTGCACAGAACATTTAATTTGGATAAATTTATAAATCTGTACTTTCTATGGATTCATTAATTATACTGTACATTTTTATAGCACTGCAGGATGAATATGAGAATACTGTGATTCATAAAATATATTTATATTTTTGAACACCCTAAGGCCTGTTTCACATAAATCAGGGTCCACGCTGATCAGCAGGAGATCTGCAAGCAGATCATCTTAGTGACTCATCTGTTATTGGATGGCTCAACCCATAGTGCCAATCAGACAAAAAAGTGCCTCAAAACTTTAACTGTCCAGTTAAATCATTTACTGTGCTCTGGAAATATTTAGCCTGTATTAAAGAATAAATAAACCAAAGAAAAAAATGTAATATATTATAGTCCATATTATAACAGAATAGTCTATATATGTGGTGGCTGCATTAGCCTTTATTTTTTAGACTGAGAACATTTTCAGCAAGTACAGAGATTACATGTTGCTCTTTTCAGAAATTCAGAGTCCTTGTTACTTCATGTAAGCTGAACTGGAAGCAAAATAAATGTTATCTTGCTTCTGTAAACTACTAATCCCTTAGTTCTTATGTATTGAATATGAACAACAGGCAAGTGAAAACCAGCCTGGGTAACAACCATGGCTCTCTCTGTAGATACAGTGGAGGAGAGAATGTAAGAGGACTGAATTAACACTAAAGACTGTTAAGCCAGGTACACACTACAGTTTTTTTGTGCAATCCAGTGGGTTGCATGAAAAAAATCTGTCAGTTCTGAAGCTGCTGTACTAACTATGCGAGGATAGCTCAGCGATCTCCCCCACTGAGCTGTTGTATTCTGACAGAGGGATGGCCCCCCAACAGAACACTCTGATCAGCGATCTCCACCATTGACTGAGAGTGATAATCGGGAGTCAGTCAGATGCTGGTTTTCCAAGCCAGGGGCTGTTTTCTGTGCTGGAATGCATAAGGGAAATGCTGTGTGCCTGGCCATGTAGCAGTGGGGAATTCTAACTCAGCAGCTCCTATGTGGGGTGTGCTATATATATATATATATATATATATATAGTGGGGCAAAAAAGTATTTAGTCAGCATCCAATTGTGCAAGTTCTCTGACTTAAAAAGATGAGAGAGGCCTGTAATTTTCATCATAAGTACACTTCAACTATGAGAGGCAGAATGAGAAAAAAAATCCAGAAAATCACATTGTCTGATTTTTAAAGAATTTATTTGCAAATTATGGTGGAAAATAAGTATTTGGTCAATAACAACAGTTCATCTCAATACTTTGTTATATACCCTTTGTTGGCAATGACAGAGGTCAAACATTTTCTGTAAGTCTCCACAAGGTTTTTACACACTGTTGCTGGTAGCTTGGCCCATTCCTCCATGCAGATCTCCTCTAGAGCAGTGATGTTTTGGGGCTATCACTGGGCAACACGGATTTTCAACTCCCTTCAAAGATGTTCTATGGGGTTGAGATCTAGAGACTGGCTAGTGCACTCCGGGACCTTGAAATGCTTCTTACGAAGCCACTCCTTTGTTGCCGGGTGGTGTGTTTGGGATCATTGTCATGCTGAAAGACCCAGCCACATTTCATCTTCAATGCCCTTGCTGATGGAAGGAGGTTTTTACTGAAAATCTCACGACACATGGCCCCATTCATTCTTTCCTTTACACGGATTAGTCGTACTGGTCCCTTTGCAGAAAAACAGCCCCAAAGCATGATGTTTCCACCCCCATGCTTCACAGTAGGTATGGTGTTCTTTGGATGCAACTCAGCATTCTTTCTCCTCCAAACACAAGAAGTTGAGTTTTTACCAAAAAGTTCTATTTTGGTTTCATCTGACCATATGACATACTCCCAATCCTCTTCTGGATCTTCCAAATGCTCTCTAGCAAACTTCAGACAGGCCCGGAGATGTACTGGCTTAAGCAGGGGGACACGTCTGTCACTGCAGGATTTGAGTCCCTGGCGGCGTAGTGTGTTACTGATGGTAGCCTTTGTTACTTTGGTCCCAGCTCTCTGCAGGTCATTCACTAGGTCCCCCTGTGTGGTTCTGGGATTTTTGCTCACCGTCCTTGTGATTATTTTGACCCCACGGGGTGAGATCTTGCATGGAGCCCCAGATCGAGGGAGATTATCAGTGGTCTTGTATGTCTTCCATTTTCTAATAATTGCTCCCACAGCTGATTTCTTCACACCAAGCTGCTTACCTATTGCAGATTCAGTCTTCCCAGCCTGGTGCAGGTCTACTATTTTGTTTCTTAGTCCTTTGACAGCCCTTTGGTCTTGGCCATAGTGGAGTTTGGAGTCTGACTGTTTGAGGTTGTGGACAGGTGTCTTTTATACTGATAACGAGTTCAAACAGGTGCCATTAATACAGCATGGAGGACAGAGGAGCCTCTTAAAGAAGAAGTAACAGGTCTGTGAGAGACAGAAATCTTGATTTTTTGTAGGAGACCAAATACTTATTTTCCACCATAATTTGCAAATAAATTCTTTAAAAATCAGGCAATGTGATTTTCTGTATTTTTTTCTCATTCTGTCTCTCATAGTTGAAGTGTACCTATGATGAAAATTACAGGCTTCTCTCATCTTTTTAAGTGGGAGAACGTGCACAATTGGTGGCTGACTAAATACTTTTTTGCCCCACTATATATATATATATATATAGTATCTCACAAAAGTTTTTTGTAAATATGTTATTATATCTTTTCATGTGACAACACTGAAGAAATTACAATTTGCTACAATGTAAAGTAGTGAGTGTACAGCTGGTATAACAATGTAAATTTGCAGTCCCCTCAAAATAACTCAACACACAGCCATTAGTGTTTAAACCACTGGCAACAAAAGTGAGTTAACCCCCAAGTGAAAGTGTTGAAATTGGGCCCAAAGTGTCAATATTTTGCATGGCCACCATTATTTTCCAGTACCGCCTTAACCCTCTTGGGTATGGAGTTCACCAGAACTTCACAGGTTGCCACTGGTGTCCTCTTCCACTCCTCCACGACGACATCACAACATTATCACCTTACATTTGAGGATGCCCCACAGATGCTCATTAGGGTTTAGGTCTGGAGACATGCTTGGCCAGTCCATCACCTTACCCTCATCTTCTTTAGCAAGGCAGCGGTCATCTTGGAGGTGTGTTTTGGGGTCATTAACATGTTGGAATACTGCCCTGCCGTCCAGTCTCCAAAGGGAGGGGATCATGCTCTGCTTCAGTATGTCACAGTATATGTTGGCATTCATGATTCCCTCAATGAACTGTAGCTCCCCAGTGCCGGCAGCACTCATGCAGCCCCAGACCATGACACTGCTACCACCATGCTTGTCTGTAGGCAAGACACACTTGTCTTTGTACTCCTCAGCTGGTTGCCGCTGCTTGACACCATCTGAACCAAATAAATTTATCTTGGTCTCATCAGACCACAGGGCATGGTTTCAGTAATCAATGTCCTTAGTCTGCTTGTCTTCAGCAAACTAATTGTGGGTTTTCTTGTGCATCATCTTTAGAAGAGGCTTCCTTCTGAGATGAAAGCCATGCAGACCAATTTGATGCAGTATAAGGCATTTAGTCTGAGTACTGACAGGTTGACCCCCCACCCCTGCACCATCTGCATCAATGCTGGCAGCACTCATACGTCTATTTCCCAAAGACAACCTCTGGATATGATGCTGAGCATGTGCACTCAACTGCTTTGGTCAACCATGACGAGGCCTGTTCTGAGTGGAACCTGTCCTTATTATAGCCTAGGCCATATTTATGTAGAGCAACAACTCTTTCTTTCAGATCCTCAGAGAGTTCTTTGCCATGAGGTGCCATGTTGAACTTCCAGTGACTTGTATGAGAGAGTGAGAGCGATAACACCAAATTTAATACACCTGCTCTCCATGCACACCTAAGACCTTGTAACGCTAACGAGTTACATGACACTGGTGAGGGGAAATGGCTAATTGGGCCCAATTTGTAAATTTTCACTTACGGTGTACTCACTTTTGTTGCCAGCGGTTTAGACATTAATGGCTGTGTGTTGAGTTACTTTGAGGACGACAGCAATTTTACACTGTTATACAAGCTGTACACACGCTACTTTACATTGTAGCAAAGTGTCATTTCTTCAGTGTTGTGCATTGAAAAGATGTAATAAAATATTTACAAAAATCTTTTGCAAGATACTGTGTATATATGTGTATATATATATATATATATATATATATATATATATATATACTCAGATAGCAAGCAATTGAGCTGCAAGTTTAAAAATGACTTGCTAAGCTATTGCTAGACTTGCCAGACTTGCAACACTTCTGCATTGCATGGTTTCAGATCAACTTTCTTAGTAAACATTCTGCAAGTCTGCTGCAAGTTCTAGTTCAGTTATGTTGTGCAATAGTCATCTCACCACAGGGGTCACTGTGATTTGCAGAGCTCTTGCTGTAGACTCACCACTGCAACTTTGCTCTTGCTAGAGACTTGACACACAAATTTTCTACAAATTGGAAAACTGTCAACTACTGTAGAACTTGTGCTTTAAGTGCTCTGAGTGTACATCTTAACCTGCCAGTGAAAATGTGCAGCAAGTTAACAAAGACTTACAATTTAACCGTGGCACAAATTTGTGGCACGTTATCCTTGCTATCTAGGTATATATATGTATTTTATTTTATTTAATTTTATCTTATTTTATTTATTTATTTTTTTGGGGGGGGGAGTAGATATGTTTTAAATGTTTATTTGCAAAAAAAATTATGTAGATATTTTTAAAGTAAAGTATAAAACAATACTTTTAAAATGCACAGGCTCCCTGTTCTCTTTGTATTGCTTCCTTTGAGTGAAATCCCTGGTGTACCTGCCAGTGCCTCTGCTTTCCTATTAAAAACTGAGCACACTAAGCAGAAGAACACAGTTCAGCCAGTTCTCTATCTGTGCTGGGAACTTAGTGTGCTCTCCTCCAATGATCAGATTAGTCCTGACACCCCCCAAACTCCCCCTCCTCCTGCTGCACAGCCATTCACTGGCAAGCTTAGTGTGCTGCTTCTCCTCCCCCCAGCTCTTATGCAGCTGAGAATTAAGGAAATGTGATCATTTATAAAAAAGGGAAAACATTTATTTATCATGTTATTAGCATTTTTTTTCTTATATCCAACACAGATACAGAAACATCTACAAACCTCCTATAGGCTAACCCTTTTCACACACAAAATATAGAACAATGCAGAAACATTTCTAATTGAAGTGATCAGCTTTTTTTTTTTATGCCACCAATGACTCGTGTTTCTTGTTTGGGAAGAGTCTGAAAACATAAGCTCAGCAGTTGCTCTACCAAGTGTAAAGATTGATTAAACTCAAATGGTGCATGCGATTTCAAGAACTAGAGCCAGTCCAGACTGTATTTTTAAGGGCATGGCAGCCCACTTTTATTTAAAGGAATGGAAAGTTTACAAATTTCCCTAGGCCTAGCAATTTCCCTAAGCCTTAGGTCTGCTCCCCAGACCAACACAAAAGTACCCTTCGGTCAAGCTCTCTCCTAGCTTACTTGGACTCAGCTTTGCGCTGCGCTGTCGCGGACTCCATTTGCCTCCTGCAGACAATTACGCTCCGGCTGCCACCTGCAGTCTCTGACTCCTAGAGAGGATAGGAGCCCTCCTGATTCCTATGCACAGACCTCCTGTCTATTGGGTGGAGTCCTGATTTCTAGGGAAGATGGAAGTCCTCCTGACTCCCATGCACAGATCTCCTGTCTGTTGGGTGAAGTCCTCCTGACTCCTGGACCAGACCTCCTGTCTGCCGGGTGGAGTTGTCTCCAACTGGGAGCCCTGAGCTCTAACCCAGGGATTATTATGAACCCAGCCCACAGCTGTGCAATCCGTATGCCTGTCTTTCTAAAAATCTGGGTGAAATTGCTAATAAACACAGGGTCACACGGGCGCCTCTCTGCACAAGATGCTATAAGCTTTTCAGTTGTACAGGGCCTTCTATAATGAAATTGCTTACTTTGTTTTTACTGCACACTGGGAGCTTCTCACAGTGCACACCAAAAGCTGCACCAAGAACAGATAGAACCACCTCATCTTCTTGCTTGAGGATGTCAAGCATCATCTTGCGCTTTCCTCCCCAACCTAACTGTCTTTTAGTTTACCTCTTATATTTATTGGATTTCAGTTCATCCAATCAGGGAGGCTCCATATCTCATATGGCTGTTATCATGCAATATAGGCTTTCTAGGGACACCCACTTCTCTAGACTGACACCTACTGTACCTATCAAGGATTTTTTGATATTTGCATAACTCTTCCTAAATCCAGTCCACTGCTTACATCAGAGCTAAGGGCTCTTGAGAGGAGTACTGAAGCAGGGTGTGGTGATGTTTGAAGCTCCACACTACAAGAGCTTGCACAGCCACTCACAATCCTTGCCTGGCTCTTTACTGCACGCCTGCCACTCCAGAGCCAGTCCTGTACCTACAGCAATGGTATATAACGTCACCCAGCAGAAGCTCCAAACTAAACCCATCCAAGAGGTACTTGCATGAGCCTCTTTCAAGATGGCGGCTCCACCATCTTCTCAGCCTTGCATGCCGCACTCTTCTAAGCAGCAGCAACTGGGGCCTACTACAGACGGTGAGTCTGATAATGAATTGGGAAACACTCCCCTTGGATTTCAAACTGAATCTGCAAACCCAGATCTGCTTAAACAATTTGAAAGAATGCTTACTAGAGCAATAAAGCAAACGTCTGAGCACATCACTGACAGGCTATGCGTGAAGTCAGAGAACTGGGGCAGTGCACTGCTGATCTTGAACAAAGGAGGGATGATCTAGATGTCCTCACCCATAACCATACCAACAAGCTTGAGGCACTCAGGAAGGAGAACCTTACTCTATAATCATGTCTCGAGGATTTCGAGAGCAGAGCCTGACGCTTCAATCCCTGCATCTGTGGTATCCCGAAGGCCATTACAGATGTGCAATCTACTCTCACAGCTCTATTCCAGGAATTGCCATCTTCCATCCTGATCAAGCACTTTGAAATGGATAGGGTCCACAAGGCTCTAGCTCCATGCCAATCTGGTCTCCCACATGGTATTTCTAAAATGCATTTTTACTGCTCTAAAGAAAAATTACTCTTCACGGCCTGCCACAAGGACTCACTCATTTTCCAAGGCCACTTATACCAGCTTTTCCAAGACCTCTCCCCACTCACAAGTTGCCTTATCTAAAAATCCTACAACAGCATCACATCATCTAACGCTGGGGATTTCCATTTTCTGTCCACTTCAGCTACCACAAACGCAACTACTCCTGCAAATCCTCTAATGACCTTCAAGCCACTCTTGAAACTCTGCATCTCCTGCCTTCCAGCACCCCAACTGAAGGCTCCTGTCGCCATTCATCCTCTTGCTCACCCCAGAAATTCCAGTTTTCTCCTGGAAACCATGACCAATTGTGATCCCATAAGCAAGGCCGCTTCATCTTTCCTACACCACCACGCCTGTATTTCAAGGACTGAACTTTACAACTGCAGCCCATTAAGCTTCTATCCACAGTCCTGACAGTGTTTTTCACTAAGATGTTCTTTTCCTGGTAATCTACTATTTTGTGTGCCCTATGACTCCTTGACCTAGTTTACTTTTTTATTGTTTCTAATTTCTGATCCCATCATGGCCATCATGCACCTACAATAATGGGCTTCTTCCAGTCCAGTCATACTTTTCTCAGGATTTTCTGTGAACCCTGCCTTCCATAGGGCATTCAGGACTAACTGAACTGTTGACTTTTCCAGTCCCAGCTAAGATAACATGTCGCCTTAAAATTCTTTATTGGTTCTCAGGACTTTGTCCATGGCTCTCTGAAAGGCGGATGAATAATGGTTAAACAACCCCTCTGGTGTAGCAAATGTAACTTTGTGTTTAGCCTTTTTGGAGGTTGGGATCTGCCAGTAACTCTGTGTTAAATTGAGATTGGCGATATATTAGGCTGGATTCAGTCTTTCAATCATTCGTTCATCCGAGGCATTGGATATACACTGTACTTGACTGGACCTTATCTAGCAATTAATTTGTCCACCGGAGACATTGGATACACATCCAGCTTAGAGGCTTAATTGTTTGTTCTAGCATCATTACAGAACCATCACGTTGGTTTGGGGACTAAACTATAGGGCTTGGCTAACTACTGAAGGATGAGTTAAGGATCCCTGGGTTAACCATCCAAGTCCTTCGTCTCTCTGCATACTCCAGTTCAATAAATATTTGCAAAACCTGTTATTGAGATTTAACAGCCCCATATGGACCTCAAGCAAATGAGCATGAGCAAAATGGAACACGTTGTGCCTAAAAATCTGAGGTACTACCAGATTATGATTCACAGCAAAATAGGGGAGCTGCATATCCACCCTGAGAGGTTGTGGCCCACCGTATCGCACTTAGAGGCTTAGAGGAGGCCTCTGTTTCTAATGCTGTAAACACCATCAGTGGACTCAAGCCAGTTTCTAAAGGCTTTTTTTCAGAACAAGTAAAACAATAGCAAAACCCCACAGAAAAGTTTGCAAAATGTTGTGCTATTCAGATAGTCTTCCATCTTTTGGCCTTCACATGGTCCTCTGGCTTCCTAGCAGCTCTAGAGCCTTCCTGCTCCTTGACTCCATTACTCCCACACTGTCTCTGAGCTCAAATATCCTTAGGCAGGGCTAAAGGGAAAGTACCCATCTTTCCAAATTAACCCACTATTAACCCTGCCCCAAGCTGACTCCCAACAATATACAGTATATACTGACAACTTTTTCTTTCCAAACAGAAATAAAACCAACTCATGTTGGCAAAATTCATACAAATATATGGATAAAAAAGAGAACAAACAAAAATAGTTTATTTAATAACTTTTTGAAACTTTAACGCTTAGAAACCAGCTGCTAAAAAATGAACAAGCTGTTTAGTTAGCAGACATTCTTAAAGAATGTATTTTTGGCAAAGAAAACCAAAACAACACACAGAACTGTTATCATAAAGCTAGAATTCACGCAGTGGCAGATGTAGACTTGCGGGAAGTTGTGAATGCGCCAACTGATACAGGTCAGATAAAATCTAACAGCTCTATTAGCACGACTGAAAACTCCCTGCGGATATGTTGGACTGATTAATTAGAAACTGCTATTATGCTCCCTTGTACTTTTGTACCCTCTTTATGAGAGAAGTGTTAATTTTATTATGACAAACTTCCTCTTCAAATTATATGTAGCAGTTATATACAACTTAGGTAAAACTTTGAAAGCTTATTCAGTTTAGTTTTTCTCACTGTAATAATTACTTAAAAATAAGAAATCAATCAAAACAAAAAATAATTAATTAGAAATTAATTAAAGCAAGCAGCCAAGGAGATAACAATTAATATATTCCTGTAGGGAGGGTTTTATGGAAGAGTGAAGAAGTAGAGGAATGACCTCTTCTGGCCTGGTAGCAAATTGGAGCACTCCATCAACATTCATGGTTGCATTTTAGAGGTGTAATAATGTGTATGCAATGTATGTATGCACATATTGGTATCCACGAGGACTATTCAGATTTGTCCTTCCTTAGGATTGTCATCATTAAAACCGCTTTTGAAAAACATATGAAAAAATGGTGTTTATGAATAAGTAAATTCATTTATCAGCTTCTATGCATATTGATCAGGGGGGAGTAACACTGAAGAAACCTCCTTCAATATCAACCTTATAAAATAAAAAAATAAAAAAAATGACATTAGACCATTAGTCTAGCTATCCTCCCAGCCATCCTTGACACGGTAATACATCAGTGGGCATCTTAAGATTTTAGCAGATGCCCCTTGCCAGTTGTTCATAATTAGAGAAAGTTTGCCCAACGGGAACAGAGTTTCCCATTGCTATTGGTTTCCTTGGTGCTATGCACACTGTACATGGTTCTTTTTCTCTCTGTCAGCATCAACTCTGATTAGTAAAAAAACTATGGACTAGAGTTATTAGCCCTCCTGTTCTCATGTGCATGTGTGGCACTGTATTAGCAGATGCCTTCAGAAGTTTTGATTATAAGGCAGCACCATTATCCAGATGTGTGGAAATAGCTTCTCCCTATCCCAAAGTCCTGGAAATAATAAAGTGTTAATCATTTGATTGATGAGCACTTGAAGATTATAACAAGAAAAACGTGTAATGCTCGATGAGAGTTTTACATTTTCTATTGCAATAGTTTCACCTAAATAAAGATAGAACTGGAGGTGTCCGCTTATTGAACAAATATATATGGTTGTGTGATATAGACCTACAAGTCTATATGTACTGTACATCTCTACTGAACACTAAACAGACATAAAAAATACCCAGGACAACATGAGTAGAAGGGGCATCTTTTGAGACAGGAAGGGCTCTACAGTACTGATTAATCCAAAAGCTGGGAGCTGACTGACAGAGAACGTAGCGGAGACTGCAGCACTTCTGCCAACAACGCCTTCTCTCCAGAAGAATGAAGTGAACTTTGTTTATGCATTATCCAATGTCAGCATTTAAGATCTGAGCAGAGATTTGGCTCAGAGTTGGCACAATCAGGTGCACTCTGGTGAGTGGGCAATTCTTAATTATGTTCACAAATGTCTGACACAGATTAGCCCTCTGCTTTAGGTTCTTACCTTGTGACTTGCTCCAAAGTCACAATTTTTTTTTTTTTTTGAAAATGTATTTATTGGTTTTTACATTGTACAGGGTATAAAAGCACATACAGACAAAAAAAGGAAAATGTAGTATATCACAAAATACCATACATCCAGGGCCTTGATTGAATAAGGCGAAAAAGTAGACAATGATAGTCCATTAGTAAAGCCAAAGGTTTTGTAGAGGTGAATTAAGTTCAAAAAGAGAGATATTAGGACCAAGTCTCCGCAAAGGTGGTGATATCTGGCAGTTGCATTGAGAAGATATAGATCTGGTTTTCTATGATCAGTGTAACCCATAGGGCTTAAAAAGCGCCCATTGGGGGAGGGGACGGGGGTAGGGCGGGAGGGCCAGCGTGATCTCGAACTCGTGGGGCATGTCCTGAGGGGCATCGAAAAGAGCATTAAGAGTTATATTTTGAAATAAAAATAGCCCAGGAGATTTGGGCATGCTGGTAGGTAATCGGAGTATTCCCTGGTTGGGCAAAAAGAGTGGGGGGTTCGTGGAATGTCAAGGGGGGGGGTCTCTGGGCAT
>BLSH010535174.1:297892-328289 GCA_018402905.1 Glandirana rugosa
TTCTGATGTCCCACCCGGTAAATATACCTATGTGGAATTATTTTACCCTTACCAACCACTATAATTGAAGGACAAACACCGTGTAATCATATACACTCCCCCCTTTGGAAAGTTCTACCCACCACTGGTATCACCGGTAAAACTCCAGCCGGTAAAACTTAGGTTGAAAACAAAAAAGTTATCCTTCTCCCAGTACACTGTGTAGTTTGAATAACCCTTAAAGTGTTCTTTTTGTTACCACACGAACCAAAATTGTATTGAAATAAGAAAGTACTCTATAAATGTTCAAAGAGTGGTGAATATTTTACACAAGTTACATGACGGGTAACACAACCTAACAGTTACGTTGGGAGAAGAGGGTGAGAAGTGTGTGACTATCGTTGTGGCGTCCTCTTTACGATCGTGTCCGAAGGTCATAGGTATCAAAGTCCACGACGTGTAGAGCATAGAAGTGTCGTATACAAAAAAAATACAAAATAACCAGTCATTTTTGGTTATGGCCCACTCGACGAGGAAGGTCCTCCATGGCGGTAAGGAGGTTTCGGCTGAACTACCGGTCGTTAAGGGATAGTGGCTGTAGTATCAAGGTCGTTCTACCACGTGGTGGTGTAATACCCACATGCAGCACCTGAAACTATGGATACTGGAAGCCTGTGCTAGCATTTCTCCTGCGGTGTTGCTATCAGTGTGTGAAGAGTGGGAGAAGAGGGTTGCATTGACAATCCAACACAATGGGCAGTACATTGAACACATTTTATAAGTGGTGAGAAACTTGTAAATATCTCATGAAAGAATAAAGTTATGTTAAAACCAAGCACACCATTGTTTTTCTTGTGAAATTCCCAATAAGTTTGATGTGTCACATGACCCTCTTCCTATTGAAAAAACAAAAGTTGGATTCAAAATGGCCGACCTCAAAATGGCCACTATGGTCACCACCCATCTTGAAAGGTTTCCCCCCTCACATATACTAATGTGCCACAAACAGGAAGTTAATATCACCAACCATTCCCATTTTATTAAGGTGTATCCATATAAATGGCCCACCCTGTAGTCTTATGAAGGGTTCTAGGGAAATTATGAACAGCAAAGGCGAAAGCGGACAGCCTTGTCTAGTGCCGTTATTGATTTTGATGGTTTTGAGAGTGTGCCATTGATTTTTACTTTTGCCGTGGGGGCCTTGTAGAGAGCTGAGATCCAAGACAGCATTCTGCTTTGCAGCCCAACGTGTCTGCAAGCTGCGAACATGTAACCCCATCCTACTCTGTCGAAGGCCTTCTCCGCGTCAGTGGACAGGAGAAGGCCCTCTATACCGTCAGACTGTGCTATTTGTATAAGGTTTAGGGCCTTTACTATGTTGTCTCTCAACTCTCTACCTGGCATAAAGCCAACCTTGCAAGAATTTTTGCAAGGAGCTTAAGATCTATGTTCAATAAAGAAATCAGTCTGTAATTGGCACATTTGTTGGGATCTTTGTTGGGCTTCGGTATCACGGTAATATGTGCTTGTAGAAAAGACTCTGGGATGGGTTGGTTTTTGTGTAACGAGTTCAAGCTTTCAAGCAAGGGTTTCTTAAGAATATCTATAAAACGTTTGTAATATTGGGCTGTTAGACCGTCCGGTCCTGGGCTCTTCCCTGCTTTGAGTTCTTTTATGGCTCGTAATAATTCATTCTCTTGTATTGGCATCTCTAAGTTTGTGATGGCATCTGGAAGGGTGGGTAAGTTACTTTTTTAATTCAAATATTTTTATTGTTTTTCATCAAGAAAGAGAAAAGAAACTAATACAACTTGCATAATTTCGTGCATATCACGAAAGTAAAAGTATAACATAGGTCTGTAATTATTCAAAACATATGAAAGAAAGAGGACACAGTATACATCGTTCTCTATATATCATCCGAATGAAGCACATGCCTAAGATTTATTATACATGAATTAAACAGAACAAGGGAGCAAAGGAGCAGAGGAGCAAAGGGAGCCGCGAACCACCGCCACATACTGCTACTTGTTTGGGGACCCCAAAGTGGTCAACTTGTCCTGATTAACCACCTAGAGTGTAATAATGTAATGTTTAGGGAGAATGTGCCTACCCCCCCACCATGGGCAGCCCACATGGGTCCATCCGTGCCCATGCCAGGGGAGGAGCCCACCCCCCTCGAGATATGTTTTCCATTAGTGTGCTCATATACAAGGAATAATTTGGTCTCATAGTCCAGTTCTTGAATGGGTGGTGATATTTGTAGCCTATCCTCGCAGCTCCCCTCTCCCCCCCATCAAGTGTTTCCAGTAATTAGGCAAGACTGGTAAAACAGGAAATCTATTATGTAAGCTCATTAAGGATAGGGGACAAGGTGCCCTTTATGTCAATGGATAAGTTCTGTCATACCATTCGGACCATGGGGTCCAGAGGTCCTTGGTGCGTTGATATTTCCCTTGGGAGGAAGCAAATGCTAGTTCATATTTGTAGTGAGTGTGAATTAAATTAACTATTTCAGTTATGGAGGGTGGTTGAGGGTTTTTCCATTTCCTGACAATGGATAATCTAGTTACGAGTAGTATATGGGTAACTACTGTTCTAAAGTTGTAGTGTATGTCTTCAATGCCTAAATTAAGTAAGGCCAGTCCGGGCAATAGGTTTATTGGTATTCCCATTATTGTACTAATTATGTGGAATATTTTTGGCCATAGCTTAGATAACCTCCTACAGGACCAGAGAATATGGTGGAGGGTTCCTATTTCCCCACATTGTCTCCAACACTGTGCTTGGGACATGGGGTAAATTTTTGCGATGCGGAAAGGGGTCAGATACCACCTCATCAAGATCTTGTGTGACAGTTCCCATAAACCTGCACACTTAGTGGCTGTCAGATTAGATGTGATGGCTTTTTGCCATTGCTCTACAGAGAAGGTGGAAGCTAAGTCTTCTTCCCATGCTAGTAAAGGGGATGTTTTGACAAGTGTTGTTTTGTCGCTGATTAATGAGTAGAAAAGTGAGATCCCTCCCTTGGTCCAGTTTTCTGACTGTAGAAATATAGCTGCTTTATTCGGGACTGTGCAATATTTGTTGGGTAATGTGTGTAGGATGGAGACCGTCAGAAGATAAGTATAGTACTCGGTTTTTGCCAATGAAAATTCTTGTTGGAATGTCGGGAAGGATTTTATGTTTCCATGTCGATATAAGTCTGATACGGTAAGTATGCCTCTGGTTTTCCAATGGTCTAGTGAGAGTGCTGGGGATAAGTTAGACAGAGTTGTCAGCGGAATCTGGAGGTCTCGAGTAGAGTCCTCCAAATTCGTGTCCGTAAGGAAGTACTTCCACGCAAGCTTCGTAGCTCGGATTGTAGGGGAAAGGGAGTTTGGAGGAATATTTGTAGGGTTATGTGTGTGTAAGTAGGCCAGTAAGTCATAGTTGGGGGTTTCAAATTTCTCTAGTTCGCTCCAGTTAGAATCTGCCTTCTGTGTGAACCAGTATTTGGTTTGTGATAGGATGGCGGCTATATAGTAATCGTAGAGTACCACATGTCCCAGACCCCCTGCTTTTCTTGATTTAGTTAACTTACTAAAGGCACATCTAGCTTTTTTACCTTGCCATAAATAGCAGTTAAGAGTAGATTGTAGGGTTTTAAAAAAATTTTGTGGAACTGGAATAGTGGTCGTTCTGAAGAGGTATAAGAGCTGTGGCATTATTTGCATTTTGAAAGCCACCATCCTACCAGACCAAGATGGTTCATGTTTAGATAGATTGGACAGTTGAGTTTTAAGCTTGACTAACCAAGGAACATAATTTGCTGTGTACATGTCTCCGAGAGATTTTGTGAGTGTTATTCCCAGATATGGAATACCTTCATCTTTCCATGAGAAAGGATATTGGGATTCTAATGTTCTTCTAACGGGTGTTGATACCCCAATGTCTAGTATATGTGATTTAGATTCATTTATTTTGTAGTAGGAAATCCCATTAAACTTTTGAAGGATGTCATAGACAGCTGGGAGGGATTTCTCGGGATGGGTTAGAATTAAGATGGCATAGTCTGCGAACAGACTGATAACATGGTTTTTACGTCCCCACAGAACCCGCATTTCAGTAATGTCACTTGAAGGTACCCCCAGTGAATCCTATCAAACGCCTTCTCTGCGTCCAAAGATAGGAGCAGAGAAGGCGTTTTGAGTTTACCAGTTAAATGTATAATATTCAGAAGTCTCCTGGTGACGTCAGAGGATTGGCGTCCCTTGGTAAATCCTGATTGGTCCACATCTATCAATTCTGGTAGAATATCAGTGAGCCTTAGGGCGATTAATTTTGCATATAGTTTAACATCATTGTTTAACAGTGAAATTGGACGAAAATTCTGCGCTCTATCTGGCGTTTTTCCTGGCTTTGGTAATGTAACTACTAATGCTTCAAGCATTTCCGGGGGGAAGGAGGAGGAGGCAGCGGCGGCCTGAAAAACATGGCATAGGTGAGGGCTCAAATGGCTTTGAAATGTCTTGTAATACTCTCCAAAGATGCCATCAGGGCCTGGGGATTTGTTATTGGGAAGTGTATTGATAGTTTTGATAATTTCTGGGATTGTGAAAGGTGTGTTGAGGGCATCACTTTGTTGCTTAGTTAAGCTGGGAAGGTGAATGTGGCGAAGAAAGTTGTTGATATCTTGAGATGTGGGTTGAGGTGTATTTGTGTCTTCATGTAAGTTGTAGAGAGAGCTGTAATAGGAACTAAAGGCATTAGCTATGCCTTTCGGATCATATGTTGGTGTGTTGGAGTCAGGGTGTAGTAGTGAGGCTATTTTTGTTTTGGAACGGTGCCCCTGGAGTTTTTTTGCTAAGAGCTTCCCAGCTTTATTAAATGTGGAGTAGTATATCATTTTAAGTCTTTGGGTAGCCTTTTCAAATTGGTGTAGGATTAATTCTTTAAGTTCGTAGCGTAGTTCAGATAATTTTTGGTGGTTTCCGGGAAGGGGGTTCTTTTTATTTTCAGCTTTCAATTTAGCAATACTGGAAGTTATGGAACTAAACCACCATTGCCTCCTCCTCCTCTCCTGTGCCCCTAATTGAATACAAACTCCTCTAATGTAAGCCTTATGGGCATTCCATAGTACCATCGGACTGTCCACAGAGTTGGTATTGTTGTTGAAAAATTCCACAAGATTCTCCTCAATATGTTTCCTCGTCTGTGCGGTCTGAAGGAGTGAGGAGTTCATTCTCCACACAAACAAGGAATCCGAGGGATATGCATCGGCCAGTGTTAGTGAGATTGAGGCATGGTCAGACCAGGTGATCACATTAATAGTAGATTTTAGGACCTTTTGCAGGAGCCATTGATCTGATACGAAGTACTCTATTCGGGAGTATGTTCCATGGCTTGCTGAGAAAAAGGAGTAGTCCTTCTCACTGGCGTGCTGGCACCGCCATATGTCATATAGGTCATGATGCAGGAGAAAGTCTCGTAGGGTTGTAGGATTTCTAGCTTTAACAGCAGTTGAATCCATTGTGGAGTCAGCAACTATATTGAGATCTCCGCCAATAAGGAGGGAGCCCTTTTGGCATTTCTTAATTTTCCTTAGATTTTAGGACCTTTTGCAGGAGCCATTGATCTGATAAGAAGTAGTCTATTCGGGAGTATGTTCCATGGCTTGCTGAGAAAAAGGAGTAGTCCTTCTCACTGGCGTGCTGGCGCCGCCATATGTCATATAGGTCATGATGCAGGAGAAAGTCTCGTAGGGTTGTAGGGTTTCTAGCTTTAACAGCAGTTGAATCCATTGTGGAATCAGCAACTATATTGAGATCTCCGCCAATAAGGAGGGAGCCCTTTTGGCATTTCTTAATTTTCCTTAGGAGAGAGTTTAGATATCGTATTTGGTGCTGGTTTGGGACGTACGTATTCACCAAGGTGTAGGTGGTAGAGTTGATATCGCAGACCAATATGATGAATCTGCCTTCTGTGTCAGTTATTGCTTTGTGCAGTTTAAAGGCTACTGTGTCCTTGATTGCTATCATGACGCCCCTTTTTTTTGCTGCCATACAGGATTTAAATATATGCGGAAAATTTTTGTTAGTGCATGGAGGGGACTTTTGTCAGTGAAAATGTGTTTCCTGCACAAGGAGGATGTCACTATTATGGATATTAGCTTCCTTCCATAATGAGGCCCTTTTAACGGGGTGATTCAGACCCTTCGCATTGATGGAAAGGAGCTTGATTCCCATTGTGTGAGGTAGGTTATTGCAAAAGGTACTCACTATTGGTTAAATTAGTAGTCAGGTGTAGTTCTAGAGCGACCTCTGGTGTTTTCTTCCGGAGTCACTGGTTGTTCTGTTTGTTTTGTTGATTGCAGATTTTCAGTGGAGAAGATGTATACTGCTCAGCCAAGCAGTAGAAATAAAAAGAACAAAATCAAAGCAAATCGCTTACTAATGTCAATCAGTGTAAAAGGGAGGTCGATTGGACCAGTGTGCAGTGTGTACTGCTCAGATTAAGGGGGTAGTACAAAACGTGTAAAGTTCCAGCTAGCAGTCATAATATAGTGCAGAACAGGCGGGAAGTTTGAGCTAATAGTTGCCTGGCGATAAACTATAGGCTGATAGGAGGGTCAGAATAGTGAGAGGAGTCATAGGAATCCTCATCCCTCATCTTGTTGTGGTGAACTTACTTGGGGTCCCCTTAAGGTGTTGTGTCTCCAGGCTTTTGGGCTGGATGGCGGAGTTCGTGGCGGGATAATGTCCCATGTTTTCAGCAGCTTTAAGCCTTTTTCCAGGGAGGAAATTATGTAAGAAGTGCCCTTCCATTGAACAGCGAGCCTAGTAGGGAATTTCCACTGATAAGGAATGTTGTTATTCCGCAGTGTTTTAGTAACTGTGTTCAGATTTCTCCTGAGCTGCATAGTGTATTGAGAGAAATCCATAAACAGTTGTAAATTGTCATATGGTTCTAGTAGACTCCACAGTTTGTGGGATGTTTGCATTATTTGTTCCTTTATATGGAAAAAGTGCAACCTCAGGATGACATCCCTAGGAACCTGATCTGGGATAAAAGCTGGCTTAGGGAGATGATGGATTCTGTCAATGATGAGATCTGTAGGTGTCAGAGTTGGCAGCATGGATGTGAATAGCTCCTCTGCGTACGTCTTTAATGCTGAGTCCCCAATTGATTCTGGTACACCTCTGATTTTTATATTGTTTCTCCTGCTTCTGTCCTCTAAATTTGCTAATTTCTCTTTAACCCACAAGTAGTTGGAGTCTTGAGCTTCATTAGCATCCACTAGATCATTAACCACTTCCCGCCCGGCGCATTGACAAATGACGTCCGGGCGGGGGGTTCATTATCCTGACTGGACGTCTATTGACGTCCTCAGGATAATCCACGATCACGCACCCCTGGGGGCGCGCATCGCGGCGATCGGTGGTGCCGTGGGTCAGGCTGACCCACCGCATTACTGACCGAGGTAAAAGGCTTCGATCCGAAGCCTTTTACCATGTGATCAGCCATGACCAATCACGGCTGATCACAGTGTAAATAGGAAGAGCCGTTTATCGCCTTTTCCTCTGCTTAGGTCTGCAGACCTGAGCAGCAGAGAGCCGATCGGCTGCTCTCCTGACAGGGGGGGCTGTGCTGAACATTTATCAGCGCAGCCACCCTCAGGATCACCCCACTGGACCACCAGGGAGCCGGATCAGGACCACCAGGGAGCCCCCCACCCTGGACATCACACAGAGGCCGCCCAGGACCACCATGGAAGGACCACAGAGGCCGCCCAGGACCACCAGGGAGCCCCCACTAGACCACCAGGTAAGGGCATTATTGTGCACTGTAGGGATGGCACTGTGCCCATGTGTGATGCCTGCCAGTGCCATCCCTAACAGTGCTTGTTGCACCTGTGCCCACCACTGCCACCTATAAGTGCCCACCTGTGCCCACCTGTGACACCTATCAGTGCCCACCTGTGTCACCTTTCAGTGCCCATCTGTGCCATCTAATAGTGCCCACCTGTGCCACCTAAAAGTGCCCACCTGTGCCACCTAAAAGTGCCACCTATCAGTGCCCATCAGTGCCCAGTGCCACTTATCAGTGCCACCTATGAGTGTCCATCAGTGCCGCATATCAGTGCCACGTATCAGTGCCAGTCAGTGTTGCTTGTCAGTGCCGCCCATCAGTGCTGTATATGTGCCCCATCATCAGTGCAACCTTATCAGTGCCACCTCATCAGTGCCAATCTGTACTGCCTCATCAGTGCCCGTCAGTGTAGCCTCATCAGTGCCCATCAGTGTAGCCACATCAGTGCCCATCAGTGAAGGAGAAAATGTACTTTATACAAACTTTTGTGACAGAAACAAAGAAAAATGTTTTTTTTTTTCAAAATTTTTGGTCTTTTTTTTTTCTATAGCGCAAAAAATAAAAACCGCAGGGGTGATCAAATACCACCAAAAGAAAGCTCTATTTGTGGGAACAAAATGATAAAAACGTTGTTTGGGTACAACGTCGCACGACCGCGCAATTCTCATTCAAATCGCAACAGCACTGAAAGCTGAAAATTGGTCTGGTAGGGAAGTGTTCTAAGTGCATGGCATTGAAGTGGTTAATCGTATCAGCAAATTCACCCATCTTAGTTTCTATATGTGAGACTCTGTTTTCCACTGCTGCAATTTCCTTGCCAAATTTTTGCATGCAGGATAACATATCAGCATGGATGGTGCTCCTTAATGATACCAACATGTCCTTAAGTGTTGTGTCAAGCACAGGCTGGTTGCTAGTGGGGAATGCAGCGATGGATACATGTAGTTCTCTAGTGTCATCATGAGAATCACAGAGCGGACTCACCTCAGGTTGATCACTTAGCTTAAACCTGTTTTTTTCCGGGCTGCCAGACAGAGGACTGGAGGATTGTGGTGTCCCATTGGCCGTGGAGATGCTGGGGTTGATCGCTGCAGCGTTTGTCCTTCCCCGCTGGGGCTTCATGTGCGTCATGGAGAAGGCCTCGGCGCCATCTTGGCTGTGAGTCTGATGTGGCAGACCAAAAAAGGGCGTCAGCTTTTTCAGCTTGTGCGCGTCTTTTCATTTACGGGACATGTCTGCTCCGATTCCCGGTGCTTGCTGTGAGTGATAGAGGGTAAGATCGTGGCTCTGGACAGCTGAAGTTGCTGTTATCCCGCCGTTCTACTCCGGAGCTCTGCTCTTAGTCGGCCATCTCCGCAGGCTGCTTTGCACCCAACAATATAAAGTGGGAAAGTTTAAAAAGTGATTTGGAAAGCCCATCAGGTTTGAGGAGAGCTATTTCTGGAGTCTGAGGGATTGGAAGGCCCGAGATCTTACGAATCAAGTGGAAAACCTTGTTCCAAAAGCCTCGAATACGTGGGCATTCCCACCATGTATGGAGGAAGGAGCCCAAATCCCCACAACCTCTAAAACAGAGGCTGGAGGAACTTGGATACATAGCTGCTAACTGGGTAGGAACCAAGTACCATCGGATAAAAACCTTTAGATTGGCCTCCCTCAGGGAAATATTTGTGATCCCTCTAGAGGATCTCAGGAACAAAGAGCTCCACTTGTCTGCTTCCCAATCCACCTCCAGATCCCTCTCCCATCTCCTCGCAAAGGGAGGTTTATCTGCATTCTCCGTCAATGATGCATAAATCAGAGTGATACCTCCTCTTTGATCCTCAGTTTCCGAACACCATTTTTCATAAGGGGTGATGCCTACGTGATCATTTCTAGATTTCCACCATAACGTCAGAAAGTGATGAATTTGCATGAAGCGGAATTTTTCAGTAGGTGGCATATCTAATTTGTTAATACAGAGAGTTAAAGACAAAGGGCCCGCCGGAGTCAAAAAGTGGCCTATTCGATATAAGCCTTTATCCGTCCACCACTGGAAAGCCCTAATGTCTAGACCCGGTGGGAAGAGGGGATAATTAAAGAGATGATTGAGAGGGCGCAGATTTGATATTAAATTCGGAGGCTTAAGGACCAAATCGCTAAGGGCAAATGAATGAGACAACGTAGGGGCGAGTACTGAGGGCCTCATTTTGTGAGGAGCTCCTATCAGAAAATCAATAGTGTTGAGGGGTACCGCCTGTCTCTCTATATTAATCCAGTCAGGTTTATTCCCTCTGGTGAAGACGGTGGAGAACTGGGCTACTTGAGCTGCCTGGTAATATTTATAGAGGTGTGGAAGACCTAGGCCCCCTTGATTTCGTTTCCTGTAGAGAACATTAGCCGAGTATCTAAAGCCTTTTCGGCCCCAAACAAATTTCAGAATTTGATATTGTATTTTTTTGGAGGTCAGACTTCCTAAGTGGGATCGGGAGAGCTCTAAAGAAATAAAGAATCCTGGGAAGAAGGGTCATTTTGACCGCGTGTATCCTGCCCAACCATGAAAGGCCCTCTTGGTTCCATCTAACTAGGTCGTCAGCTAATTTCCTAAGTAAAGGTGGATAATTGGCTTTATAAAGCTGGCTGATGCTGGCCGCCAGAATGACCCCCAAATAAGGTATCTGAGTAGTGTTCCAGGAGAATTTATAGAGATCTTTAAGTCGGCGTATTATTGGCTCTGGGGTAGATATATTCAGAGCTGAAGATTTGGACCAATTTACATAAAGCCTGGAAGCTTCTCCGAAGACTTGGAGAAGGTGAATAACTTGTGGGGTGGATGTGAGTGGGGAAGAGATGAATAGGAGCAGATCATCTGCGAATAATGCGCACTGTTTTTGTATCTTTTAATGCCCTTGCTAGAAATTCCTCACCTTTATTTCCATGTTCATAATACACTCTCTTTTTGAAGAATAAGAGCCATCTCGCTCTGTTCTCAAGAATGTGTTGAAGTTCTTTCCTAGCCTCTAGCAGCTCCGAGGCTGTGGGTGCACATAATGATTCCTTATGGAGGGCATCTAGTTTTAAAATAGTGGAAGTAAGGTGGGAAATTCTTTGTTCATGCTCTTTTTTGAGTCTTGAACCCCATTTTATGAATTCTCCCCTTATTACGCATTTGTGATGTCTGCTTAGATATCAGGTTTGAGTAGGAGAGAGGGGTTTAGTCTCCATGTGCACAGTTTTGGGGCCAGGTTTGATGATGTCAGAGTAATGGCTACTGGGGCATGGTTGGATAGGGATTGAAAACCAATCTTTGCTTCTGTGAGTGAATTGAGATCTCTTTGTGATAGGAAAATATAATCTGTTCTGCAGTGTTTATCATGAGGTATTGAAAAGTAATTAAAGTCTCTTTCTGACGGGTTAAGTAACCTCCAAGTATCAATAAGTGATAATGAATTGAGTAGCTTTTTGATACTTCTTATTGTTTTGTATGCTATGGATGTCTGTCCATTGGATGTATCCTGTAATGGGTTTAGGGGGATATTAAAATCACCACCTAGGATCAGCATACCCGTTGCAAAACCTTTCGGTTCATCTATCAATTTTTGGCAGAAAGAGGAGTGGGATTTATTTGGGAACTAGACATAGAAGTCCTTTCAGGAGTAGATACCTGCCCTCTGGATCTGCTAGTTGCTCTGAAACCTCAAAATTCCTTATGCTTATTAAAGTTGCTACTCCTTTAGTTTTTACCAATGGGTTTGAGGCATAAAATACTTTGGTGAAGTATTTGTTGGTGAGCTTCTGGATCTTTTCTTTTTTAAAGTGAGTTTCTTGTAAAAGCACTATTTTAGGTTTAGCTCTTGTTAGTTCCAAAAGTAGGGCAGATCTTTTCTCTGGTATATTTAAGCCTTTGGTCTTATGTGTTATTATGGTGGGTTGGTTCCCCAATTCGGAATAAGACATTTTTATTCTTCTTTGTGTTTGGATAGGGTGTGGGAAAGGGTGGGGAGAATGAGGTAAAGATAGTAGAATAGGGTAAGTATAGAAATTAAGGTTATAGGTAGGATAAAGGAGAAAGAGGATTATCTTCTAGGGAGACACGTAAAGAAGATTTTACAGGTGTCAAGTTAATACTGGGATATCTTCAGCCTCAGCATTAAGTGACAGTGGTTACCACATAGGTTGTAAATAATCATTGCAGTACTTATGAAATAAATCAAACTGACTATACTGGTGTAATCTTGTGGGGTTAGTGGGAGGGAACAGTCAACAGGTTTGTAACTTTGTAGTGTAGGTAAATATTATCTTAACAACTAATATGTTTGGGTCTGTTGAAATTTTAGCCTCGACCCCACGGCCTACATTAATGAACAAAGATTATCATATATGCATAAGGAGAAGCAAACAATATAATATCTTGCATATAGAAAAAATATTAGAATGGTCATTCGTTGCATTGCTCCACCTGACCAAGACAAGTGTCGTCCTTCCCCCTTCCTTCACTTTCTGTGAATGTTGGGTTTACCTCCAACCACTTATTAACACGGCAACAAAAAAAAAAGAGGGGGAGGGGGGAAAGGGGGGGGGGTCTGGGCCAAGCGGGGCAAGAGAAGGGATACTTGGCAGCTGACCTTGATAAGGCCATTTCTGATGTGCTAAATATGGATAGACAGCAGATTATTGATGGCCCTTCCACATCAAGAGATGATGATGTAAAGACCTCATAGGATTTTGCCTTTATCACCACCTATTCCCGACAACACAATGACCTTAAACGCATTATGAGGAAGCATTGGTCGGTGCTGAGGAATGACAAGGTGTTGGGTCCATTGTTACCGGAACAGCCAAGACTGATATTTAGAGGGGTTTCTCCCTTGCGATTGCAGATTGCTTCCAACATCCTTTATGCGCCTCACAGGGTCTCCTTTTTTCAGGACTCCAAGGGCTATTATCCATGTCGCAGGTGTGCCATCTGCAAACTCAATGCTGATAAACGGAGGAAAGTGTGTCAATTTAGTTCTCACGCTACTTCGGAAGCATTTGATATTGGCACTTTTATCACCTGCACTTCTCTAAATGTTGTCTACATGCTCACCTGTCCTTGCGGATTGCAATACATTGGTCGCACCACTAGGGCGATGAATGTAAGACTGGGTGAGCATGTGGGCAACATTAGGAGAGGTTTCCCTAAGCATAGTGTCTCCCGACATTATTTGGAACATCATGATAAGAACCCTGCGGGGATGACCTTTGTAGCAATAGATAGGTTCACCCCGAATTGGAGGGGAAGTAATGTCAGGAGGGAGATTTCTCGCTTGGAGACCCGGTGAATACATAGGGTTAAGTGTTATGTCCCGTATGGTCTGAATTTAGACTGGGACGTTAACAGTTTTATCAACAACAGCTGAACCCTGGGTCTCACCTTATTTAAGGTATATCTTTTTAAGAAGTTTTTTTTTTTAGAAAAGTTTTTATAAAAAAAAAAATTGTGGGTATTATAGTATCAATTTGTGGTTATAGTAAGTGTGTCCTGGTTCCTTTTATGATTTACCAATACTGTATTCCTATAAATACATTATTGGGAATGTAACAGGTTCTCTTTGAAGATAGTATGAACTGCTATATTTAACTTATTGTTTTTAATATGTTTATATTTGCTGCCCCTTCCCCTTTAAATGGGATTCGGTGGAAATTGGTCGTTTTTTATATTTGTTGCTCCTTCCCCTTTAAATGGGATTCGGTGGAATCATGTTTGTTCTGCGACCCTGCCGCAGACACTGACAGCCCATCAGGCTCATAAGGATTAGATGCCTTTTTGATTTTTGGGTTTAAGATTATTCATATACATATTATGTTATATTTTTATCTTATAGCTTACTTCCCGTTTGTGGAAGCCTTTTATCGTGTTCAAAGCACATTGGAATGACATATGGGCTCTTTTGTTACTGAGGATTATTTCCTGGTCTGGGAGCGGTCATGTGATGTGCTTCACAGACAAGAAGTTCTGGTTTCATGGTCCTCAAAGCGGAAGTCCTGGGGCCTGTATGTTGTTTCCCTAATGTAGCTTCCTTTTGCACTGCATTGTGGGATAGGGCCGTTTCCTGTGTTTGGAGTGCATCGCTGGTCACATGGTGTGTTCCACTGACAGGAAGTGCTGCTGTACAAGCCTTCTAGGGCTGTTTCCTGTGTTTGGAGTGCATCGCTGGTCACATGGTGTGTTCCACTGACAGGAAGGTCTGCTGTATAAGCCTTCTAGGGCTGTTTCCTGTGTTTGGAGTGCATCGCTGGTCACATGGTCCATGTCGCAGGTGTGCCATCTGCAAACTCAATGCTGATAAACGGAGGAAAGTGTGTCAATTTAGTTCTCACGCTACTTCGGAAGCATTTGATATTGGCACTTTTATCACCTGCACTTCTCTAAATGTTGTCTACATGCTCACCTGTCCTTGTGGATTGCAATACATTGGTCGCACCGCTAGGGCAATGAATGTAAGACTGGGTGAGCATGTGGGCAACATTAGGAGAGGTTTCCCTAAGCATAGTGTCTCCCGACATTATTTGGAACATCATGATAAGAACCCTGCGGGGATGACCTTTGTAGCAATAGATAGGTTCACCCCGAATTGGAGGGGAAGTAATGTCAGGAGGGAGATTTCTCGCTTGGAGACCCGGTGGATACATAGGGTTAAGTGTTACGTCCCGTATGGTCTGAATGTAGACTGGGACGTTAACAGTTTTATCAACAACAGCTGAACCCTGGGTCTCACCTTATTTAAGGTATATCTCTTTAAGAAGTTTTTTTTTTTTTTTAGAAAAAAAAAATTGTGGGTATTATAGTATCAATTTGTGGTTATAGTAAGTGTGTCCTGGTTCCTTTTATGATTTACCAATACTGTATTCCTATAAATACATTATTGGGAATGTAACAGGTTCTCTTTGAAGATAGTATGAACTGCTATATTTAACTTATTGTTTTTAATATTTTTATATTTGCTGCCCCTTCCCCTTTAAATGGGATTCGGTGGAAATTGGTCGTTTTTTATATTTGTTGCCCCTTCCCCTTAAAATGGGATTCAGTGGAATCATGTTTGTTCTGCGACCCTGCAGCAGACACTGACAGCCCATCAGACTCATAAGGATTAGATGCCTTTTTGATTTTTGGGTTTAAGATTATTCATATACATATTATGTTATTTTTTTATCTTATAGCTTACTTCCCGTTTGTGGAAGCCTTTTATCGTGTTCAAAGCACATTGGAATGACATATGGGCTCTTTTTGTTATTGAGGATTATTTCCTGGTCTGGGAGCGGTCATATGATGTGCTCCACTGACAAGAAGTTCTGGTTTCATGGTTCTCAAAGCGGAAGTCCTGGGGCCTGTATGTTGTTTCCCTAATGTAGCTTCCTTTTGCACTGCATTGTGGGATAGGGCAGTTTCCTGTGTTTGGAGTGCATCACTGGTCACATGGTGTGTTCCACTGACAGGAAGTGCCACTGCATAAGCCGTCTAGATGTATAACAGGGTACTTCTGCTGTTATATTGAATTCTGATGTTCATGAACCCCTGATTTTGCATTCATAGTGCATCGGGGGTGGTGATGTGTTTCCTTTTTTAGTACAGGGGAGTATTTCCTGGTCTTGGAGTGCTCTGTTGGTCATGTGATGCACTCCAAAGACAGGAAGTTCCTTTTTTTGTGTTACATATGACATTTCCCCCCCCTTTATAAACCCAATTGGTGCCTGTGCAGCTGACCCCGCCTCTGACGATGCTCAGTGGAGCGAAACCGGTCAGGTGGTACAGCTACAAGCAGGCACGTTCATGTCTCCTATGTGTGGATTGTTTTTTGTGATGACACTATATGCTGTGAAACCCTTTGGAAGCTTGTAAGTGCAATTCCTTTTAATCATTAAACTTTCTTATACGGGCTTCACTATCTGTGCTCCCTCTGTTATCTTTTATCCGTTGGTACAATTGTTCGGTGAACCTTGGTTGTGAGAACGATCGCTGCAGGGTGGCTGTCATTTTTCATATACCTGGAGAGTGTTCCTGACTTTTGGATAATGTGACTAAACAGGCTCATGATTCATTGCTATCTGGTAAGAAGATTGAGAGAGCACGGGGTGTAGTGTGTCATTCCATTGTCACAAACTAACTGGTGTCGGTCTTTCCTATCATAGAAACCAAGAGACTATGTTTGTTTAATCACTGAAAATTTTAGGACTTTTGTATTAGCTATAATAGAGAAAAAATAGAATGTATTTTAGGAAAATGAGTGAACGAATAACATAGCTTTAGAAAACCACTTATAAGTTCCGTATGGATCTTTGGGTGTCTTCCAGTAGATAGAGTGGTAAAGGAGAAAAGGCCTCAGGTGAAATTGTTACAAGAGGACCATGTTAGAAATTCTGGATAAATCAAAGTTGCTCTTGTGTATTGAGTCTGTATATATACTTGTTTGTCCTTTTGTCCAGAATGGAAGTGAAATGTTTAAGGTCTTTATCTGTATCAGGCGGGTTATAGTTTTATAGTGTACCAAGCCACGTGTTGAGTCTATCGCATTCTATGTTTTGGTTATATATCTCGTCATTAGAAGTTAACAGTTTGATAGAAAAAAAAATTGTGGGTATTAAATGACCAGATTTTTCTTTCTCAAGACTTTCATGTAAATAAGCTGAACAGATATTTGGGAAGGTCACTCACCAAGTCTTTAGATTCTCTTGCTTGTTGTTGGTCGAACTGGACTGTAGAGTTATTTATCAACTGTCTATTAGTAACCAGGAGGTAAAGGACAACAAATAAGTAATCAAATATACCAGAACAAGTGTTTAGAGGTCTTTTCTCTTACTTTTTTAACATTAAATATTTGTCTATAAAAGTTAAGGCAACGAAAAAGGTTTGATAACAGTTCTGTGTGAATGGGACCTTTTGAGCAAGAAAGAACCAAATGTGCTGTAAATTTAGATAAAGCTGTCTGGTCTCAATATTCAAATAAACCAGGAAAAGAGACACAAACATTAGGCTAAGCAATTGTAGTTCAGGTATTGTCTTTTGATCTCAGTGATCTGGGACCTGGAATATTTGGGAAGGAGGTTTGGTTTGAGTGTTTGCGATGTTTGCCTCTTTTATGTGGAGTCCCTGTTGGGGAAACAGCGGGTGATGATTGTGCGTCTCCAGGATATGTTGGTAGTTTAAAGTCTCTGTACCAATCTGGTAGATCAATTTGTGGCAAAGGAGTATTATTGTAAGCGCATAGACTTTCCAAGCCATATATATGTAAATAAATAGAAATATACTCAGCACTGCTATAATGACTGTCTGGGGTAACTGAACAGGTTGTATGGTCGTCTTAGGGCAGCACCTTGCCAGAAGTAGAACAGGCTTCTAAGTGAACAAAAAAGACAAGCAGGTGTGCCTCTAAGTGTAAACCATAAAAGCAGTCTTTTATTAAAACAAACAAGTGGTACTCACAAACAGTGATGTAGTAAGAGCATGGCAGTATCAGCTACTGCTGGCTTGTCCAGGGGAGAAGGAAGGCTGTGGCAGGCACCAGGCTGTATCAGGTGTACATCAGTGGTTTCTGGCACTTCCTGGGCTGCAGTCTGGAGTAGTGTGACGTCACTTCCGGTTGTGGCTGGTCAGCACGATGACGCACTTCCGGTGATGCGTTCTCGAGGCCTACGCCCCTTCTTCAGGCCATTCTAGCCTCATGTTGAAAGAGGGCATATTTAAGGGCAAGGCTGCTGATGACTAATAGGGCTGAGATACGCCCACTGCAGCCATTGTCCAATCAGGTGGTAGTGACTGTTGTCGTCAATGAGAGTCAGGAAATGTAAATCAGGAAATTGGAAACTATCAGATTGAAAACAATCACATGTATAACTGGAATGTTCAGCTAGAGCAGTATCATGAAAACGGAACGTTGTGTTAGTGCAGTTTCATAAAAAAAGTACTGAACAGTAAAAAGCTGTATATTAATAATAATAATAATAATAAAACATGTTCTTATGCTGGCACTTTCATATCTGGGCAAAGAGGAATTCAACTTATAGAAGGTCTAAATGACACCAAGGTAAATCGATGTCATCTGGATATATGTATTTATATATATATATATATATATCTGTGGCACTCTTCTTATACGGATGACATTATTATTTTTAGAGGGGGATATATCTGTCATATGTGCATATGGAAAGAGTGGGAACCAATAAAAAGGAAGGCATCATATCGCATATGTATACAGTACATACACCCTTTTCTTATACATATGCTTTTTTATATAGTGTATATATATATATATATATATATATATATATATATATATATATATATCCTGAGACTTTATACACACGCACCCAGAGACTGTGCGTATGGCAGAGGTGGAGGCTAAATTATTCAGTTGCAGTTGTATGCCTAATAGATGCCACTTGTTTCCACACATCGAGTGAGATAGAATGTGTACCATCAATGTGAACCATCATGTATAATATACACACATAAACCCACTTTTCACTAATATGCGTATAGTAGGGTTGATAACATAAAACAAGGGGGGGGTGGTTTAGGGTTTTTTTTTTGTAGGATAGTATATATATACACTTATAGGTGTGTGATTTGGTATATGAGGGGCTTACCGATGGTTACAAGAGGTGTCCAAGATGATGGACATTAGAAGGTGCACTTATATGCTAATATGAGAATATCTTGTCTGGTCATTTAGATTAGTACATTGGTCTCAATCTTCTCATTTGGACCCCCTGGGGAGAGTTGGTCCAGGTGGTATATCCAGAAGACTTCCCGTTGGCATAGCTGTCTGAACGTCTCAGTTTGTCAGGATTGAGCTCACCTACTGGTGGCGCTGTGCTGCTCTGGGCTGGTTGCTGCAGCTCCAATGGCAACCAGCAGGTGTTTCCCCAGAGCCAGCAAGCTGTAACAATCAGCCACACCTGGGTTCAGCCATTAGATGGCTATTTAAGACTGTTCCTCCCTTTCCCCAGTGCGTCACGATTCAGTTCGTCTTCCTGCTGCTAGAGATCCTGCTTTGCCTGTTTCTCTCCACCTTGCTTCTTGTCCCTTGCCTTATGTCCTCCTTGAATCCCCGTATACCCTGTACCCTTATCCAGAGCTAGCAGTAGTCTGCAGTGTAGGTGTTAGTGTTTTTGTCAGGTTTTAGGTTTTGTTTGCTGGGGTTGTTTATGTTCACTGTTTGCTGTGTTTGTTTATTACTGTGCACTGTAAATAAATCTCACCTTTTTAAGTTGTATACTTGTTTGGTCTCAGTTTCCTGGTGTAGCTAAGTGTCTGGTCTGCCAAGCTGCTGAACCCTGACATAATCGTGACGCCCACCAACGACCAGATCTGCTACACTTGGGAACTTGGAGCCAGTTGCTTGAAATTTTTGCCTACCTCTGTCAAGATGCTAAGAGTGAAGGTTATTTGTCGTGTGGAGCTTGCAGTAGGGGACAAAGATTTGTGTCATTCACTTTGGCAGGATCTCACTGAGGAGGAGCTGTTGGGAAGCATTTTGACAGCACATGCTTTAGCTGTTGAGGGCAGATTCTCCCTTAGTAACGTACAACCCCTGATACAGTTCTGTTCTGAGTTACTATTGCAGTGCACCTCTCAGGGCCATGATGTTTTCACTCCCCCATTTACTATGTACCAGGCAGGATTTTTGGGATGGTTGCTGAAACATTGTGCAGGGTTTTTTTTTCAAGCAGTATTCTGCCTATTCACAACAGGTGTTGTTGGATTGCATAGCTGCTGTGCACTCCTTAATTGAGAAAAGTGAGCAAGGGAAAGACAAACTGACTTTAGTTCAACCTCTGCTACAAGCTTGGTCAGAGATCATATCACCAGTGCTAGAAGAGTCACACAAAGTAAGATCTGCTGCTAAAAATCAATGATCCCTTCCACCCTTACCCATAGCAACCTATCAGGCTTCTTCCTGTACTTTTGCTACTCCTCCTAATATGTTTCCCAGTACTGTTACTACCTTTCCTTCAGCAGCACACTCTGGTCAGCACAATGCAACTACTTGCAGTTCTCCAGTAGTTAGGCCAAAAAAGCAACAACATTTTTCTCCTGCTCTTACTGTTCTGCCACTATCCATGTTGCCTGCTGATCCAGTGCCCGCTGTCCATTCCTCCTCCATGCTGCTGACTGCTGTTGCTGATATCCAGACCTCCTCCATGCTGCTGACTGCTGCGGATGAAATCCATTCCTCTTCCATGCTGCTGACTGCTGCCCATGAGAACCAGTCATCCTCCATGCTGCTTACTGCTGCTGATGAGATCCAGTCATCCTCCATGCTGCTGCCTGCTGCCGATGAGATCCAGACCTCCTCCATGCTGCTGACTGCAGCCGATGAGATCCAGACCTCCTCCATGCTGCTGACTGCTGCCGATGAGATCCAGACCTCCTCCATGCTGTTGACTGCTGCCGATGAAATCCTATCCTCCTCCATGCTGATGACTGCTGCTGATGAGATCCAGTCCTCTCCCATGCTGCTGCCTGCCGTTGGTGTCCATGCCCCCTCCATGCTGTTGCCTGCCGATGGTGTCTATGCCTCCTCCATGTTGCCGCCTGCCGGTGGTGTCTATGCCTCCTCCATGTTGCCACCTGCCGATGGTGTCTATGCCTCCGCCATATTGCCACCTGCCAGTGGTGTCCATGCCTCCTCCATGCGGCCACTGATTGTAAAGCCTTCCACGGGTGATCTGCAGCCTTCCACCCAGCTGGACTGTGCGGATTCCCGGGCTGCTGCCCCTCTGGACTACGCTGATTCCCGGGCTGCCGCCCCTCTGGACTATGCTGATTCCCAGGCTGCCGCCCCTCTGGACTATGCCAATTCACTACTTGCTGTCAAGTTGGACTCTGTTGTCTTGGTCAAACTCCCGCCTGCTGAGGTGTCTGAGGCTTCTTCAGTTCCACTGTCATATGGGTTTTCTGTGTGGGTTAAGATCCCTCCTGCTATCCGCTCCAAGTTATTTTTGCAGCTAGCTAATCCTGCTATGCCAAGGCCAGGAGGTCCTGATATCCACTCTGAACATGAGAACTATCTCTGCTGTTACAGCCCCAGTAGTAGAGGTCCTATGGGAAAGGGTAGAGTTCCATATGAACCTTGTCCTGACCCAAGGGTCATCTCTGCGATCTCTAGCGTATTTGGGGACCCGAGTGGGGTAACCAATGCCCTGGGTATACCTGAGTGGCTAGTAAAACCCAGAGCAGTCTCTAGAAACAGAGAAATAGGAGGTCCAGGTGCAATGGGACACCCTGGCATCAGGATGCCTGCACGGACCAGGGACTCTGGCCTTAAGCATCCAGGTAGCTTTCAGTGTCCCAGCATTGGGACACAGGCTGCTTGTAAGAATAAGCCTTCGGTGTTGCGCCTCCTTAGGGATCTGACCAACAGGAAACCCAGCCAGTTTTGGGACCCCGGCAGCGGGGTTTGCACTAAGTCTTCAGACACTGGTAGTGGAGTATTCAGTTGGCTTGCAGACCCTGGTGAGGGGGCCCTCTGGAGCATCCTGAGGCCGCTCCTTAAGGGGGGGACTCTGTCAGGATTGAGCTCACCTACTGGTGGCACTGTGCTGCTCTGGGCTGGTTGCTGCAGCTCCAATGGCCACCAGCAGGTGTTTCCCCAGAGCCAGCAAGCTGTAACAATCAGCCACACCTGGGTTCAGCCATTAATGGCTATTTAAGACTGTGCCTCCCTTTCCCCAGTGCGTCACGATTCAGTTCGCCTTCCTGCTGCTAGAGATCCTGCTTTGCCTGTTTCTCTCCACCTTGCTTCTTGTCCCTTGCCTTGTATCCTCCTTGATTCCCCGTATACCCTGTACCCTTGTCCAGAGCTAGCTGTAGTCGGCAGTGTAGGTGTTAGTGTTTTTGTCAGGTTTTAGGTTTTGTTTGCTGGGGTTGTTTATGTTCACGGTTTGCTGTGTTTGTTTATTACTGTGCACTGTAAATAAATCTCACCTTTTTAAGTTATATACTTGTTTGGTCTCAGTTTCCTGGTGTAGCTAAGTGTCTGGTCTGCCAAGCTGCTGAATCCTGACACAGTTGGGGGAAGTGTGGAGGGTATGGACTTGATTATCCATACTTTTAAGCCTTCTGATGATTGGTTGTGGAACTCATATAAATGTCGGGGGACGCTGTGTTTATCACTGCCACCTTCCACGAATCTCGGGTGTTCACCAAACCTTTTTCTCAATGGCCTAATAGTTCTTCCTACATAATATAGGCTGCAGGGACAGGAGAGGCAGTAAATTACGTGGTCGGTGGAACAGTTGTAAAATTCAGAAATGGCATACTTTTTCCCTTTTTATGATGAAATCTTTTTGCCCATGTGATACATGCTTACAAGTTAAGTAGAGGGCTTTCCGACATTGGAACATTCCTATGAGGGGGATCAGGCAGAGTTTATTCGGACTGGTAGGGGGTGTCTTTTTGGGCTTGCTTGGAGCTATCATGTTTTTGATGTTCCTGGCTCTTCTATAAGATACCTTAGGCTTTGGAGGGATGATGGCTTTGAGATGGGGGTCTTCCAGTATGATCGGCCAGTGTTTCGTGAGAACTTTTTAAATTTTTCTGTATTTTACATGATATTGTGTGGTAAAGCGCACTGGTTGTGTACTGGGCTTGGCATCCTCCCGTGTTTCTTTGGAGGCAGGGGCAGATTTGTAATGCAAGTAGGCTTCTTGGAGTAGATCTGGCGGGAAACCTTTTTCAGAGAATTTGTCAAATAGTAATTGGCTCTGAAGTTGGTAGTCAGTTTCACATGTGCAATTACACCGAAGTTGGCAGAATTGGCTCTTTGGTATATTGGCAACCCAGCGGGGGTGGTGGAGCTGTGGTAGTGAAGATATGAATTGCCCACTGTCGGCTTAACGTAATTTTTGGCTATAATCTGGCCCTCTTCATGGGACAGAAGCACATCAGCAAGTCTAGAAAGGCCAGGTTTTGGGGATCCTGGACTGAAGTGAAGCTAAGCCCAACGTTGTTGTTATTACAATGGGTGACAAACTTGTTGACTGAGGATTCTGTTCCATTCAAGATGATGATGATATCATTGATGTACCTCCCGTAATAGATCACGTGGGAGGCAAAGGGATGGTCTTGTCAGATGTAGGAGATTTCCCAGTGACCCATAGTCAGATTGGCATAGCTTGGGGCAAAGTTGGCGCCCATAGCAGTGCCAATCTGCTGTAGGAAATAATCCCCATCAAATTCAAAAAAGTGAGTGAGGCAAAATTCGACAGATTCCAGTATGAACTCTGCTTGGGATGGGTGAATGGCAGGGTCACCGGATAAGTAGTGGGAAATGGCTCTCAGACTGATGTGGTGGGGGATGGAGGTATAAAGGGAGTTTACATCCAGGGACACCCAACGGTAGGTGGGCTCCCAAGGGTAGTTCCATAGTTTTTCCAAAAGGTCCACACCATCCCGGATGTAGGCTGGTAGATTTTGGGCTAGGGGCTGTAAAAAGGTGTCCACAATTTTTGGCAAATCCAGGTTTTCGCAGAACTCACTCAGTTCATTTGGGTATCTCAGCAGATATTGTTTACCTTTGTTGGTGACCTGCAAGGCGAATGGGAATTTCCATTTATATCCTACCTCTTTCTCTTTCAGGGCCTCCAGCAATGGTCTCAAGGCCCTTCTATTGTTTAGAGTGATTGGTGACAGATCTTGAAAAAGTTTTATGTTGTTGCCATTTAGTTCTACATGTTTGTTAAAGCTCGCTTTTCAAGAATTTCCTCTTTTAGTGTGAAAGTGGAGAGGCAACATATGATATCCCTCGGTGGAGCATTGTCTAGACCTTTAGGTCTAAGAGCTCTATGGGCTCTCGCCATTTGTATGGGTGTATCTATGTTCCTTTCAAGGACACTATTAACATTTTTTTCCAGTAGTGGTTTAATTTGGTCCTGAGTAATGGATTCTGAGATGCCTCTCAGTCTTATATTAGACCTCCTCCCTCTATTCTCCAGCTCTTCTAAATGTCTGTTTATATTGATGAGGAGGCTGGAATGTGTCTCAGATATAGATTCAAGTCTATGTATTGCTTTGTCTCTTTTCCTCCCTGATCTTTCTTGGGATTTTAGTTGTTCGGACATATTTCTTAGTTCCTCTTTGAGGTCTGTGATTGCTGCGGTGACAGATCTTTTGATGTCAGCTGCTATCCCATTCATGTCTGCTAGCGTAAGAGGTGCTTCAAGGTTATGGGGGTCTCTTGCCTATTCTTCAGAAGCCGCTATTAAGCCTTCATTACTATCCTCTTCCATGTGGGACTCTGCCATCATGTTAGTCTGTGCTTTGCCTCTGTGAGCGTGTTTTGGTTTAAATAGATCCTATATCTGCCTGCTATGAGAGTTCTTTATTGGATCTAAGGAGCTCTTATTTTTAGAAAGAGGGGTCCCTTTGGTGATTTTTGCCCATTTCCTAGTTGAATTGACCATATTTAATGGCTGTGGGGGCTTTGAGGCATCGGGCTTCCTCAATCAGCCATCGTCAGTCCCTTTATTTGGTTAAGAATTGATTTAAATATAGTCCTTTAGTTGCCTGGTGGCTCTCTGGGGTGAAGGGGGGCAATCTAGCTCTTTATAGTGCCTCCGTTGAGCGGAGTTTGCATTCCGCTTGTGAGTCTCAGTCCCAAAATTCAGGCCGCGGCTTCACAATATGCCGTCAGCGGTAGGCTTTGTGACCCTATCCCCGTTTCTTTATAGGTCTGCGAATCTGGGTCACCATCCCATGTGTGTTGTGGGTCCCACGTATTCCCCCCAGGGATGTTTTTAGGGGTCTTTTTGCATGGGAATGGGTCCTCACGTCCTTGGTACCGCTAGCGGCCTAGCTCCAAGTGCCGGGTGCCACAGCGGCCCTAGATTACAGTTCGTCCCGTAGTCTGTGCCAGGCAAATTTAGGTTAGGTCATGGGGAGACACTCCAGGTGTGTAATTTGTCTCACCTAGCCCGGATGGCGAAAGATTTCTTCGGATTCCTGGACTGTGTGCCGGAGCCCTGTGAAAGCACGTCTGCCGTTGCTGCTTCCATGCCACGCCCCCCCTGCATTTCTTAACTTTTGTGCACTTACAAGTTTAGGTACCGAACCAATGCTGATCTACACCGCCTATGTTTTCTATGTTATACAAGTTACTCTACAACAACTGTGCTTGACTACTATTGGTAAATTAGAGGTGAAACTGGCGCTGCTCAATTGAAAAAACACAAAAAACGTAAAATAAATGTCCTGGGTATAAAATTTCCAGCACGCTGGTATAGAATATATATTAATTAATGGATAAAAATATTAATATTAAAGGTCCGTGGGGTTGGGCATAAATCCTTTACTCTTACTATCCTGTGATAGTATATAAATGCATGGGGGTAGTTATGCTTACAAAATATAATAAGAAAATTTAAATGTAAAGTGCATCAAATCTTAGTGTTGTGGATATAAATGAATATATAAATAAATGGTGGGTATATTTATAAATAGATCACATATATTCTATGGATAAAATCATATGTTGAAAGCTGCATACATAAAAATGGTATTGTGCAAAGCTGAAATAGTAAAAACCATAAAGTGCCTAAAAAGCAATCAATTGTGCAAAAAAATGCTTCCAAGAGCATGAAGATGTGCCAAACGAAAAAGAACAAAGAAAAACCAAAGGAAAACTGAAACATAAAAGCAGTCTTTTAAATGAAGATAACAATCTCCTGGTGATGTGATTAAGGTGCTGTTAGAAGAGATGTCAACAATATCCTCAAACTGTGAAGTGCCAGAAAACAAATTCCCCACTGCAGGTTATGTGCTTGGTGTTCCACCTCCTGCACTGCAATCGTGGGAGCACTCACCGGAAAGCGCTCCCCACTGAAGGGGTACGCGCTTAGTTGTATTTCCTGGGTGTGTGTGTATTCCTTTCCTTAGATTGTTGTATGTATATACAGGTAAAGGTAAGATCATCCGATTATTCACCTCCTTCCTTATATTCTCCGTAGCTTACTGTCCTTCATCCATGTTTCCAAACATATCCATTGCTTCTCCCTTACTTCCTAGACCTAGGAGTAAATAGATGGTGGGGGGGGAGTATTCTGTCACCTAGGCAGCGCTGTGGGCATTACACATCGCCCACAGCGCTGCAGCACCACCTCTCTCCCCCCTCTCTCCTCTCACACTGCACCGATCGGTGCGGAGAGGAGAGAGAAGCCGGCGCTTCCGCCGGCTTGTTTACATGTGATCACGCCGTCATTTGACGGCGCGATCACGTGGTGAAAGGCCGCTCACAGCGGCCATTCATCACGATCCGTGATCAGTCGGGTCCCCCGGACCCGACGGTCACGGATCTTCCCGTGTGCGTGCCCCAGGGGGCGCGCGGGAAGCGCGATTCTGGGAGGACGTCAATAGACGTCCTCCCAGAATTAAGCAACCGCCCTGTAGACGTCATTTGTCTATGGGGCGGTTGTTAACTGGTTAATTAATATATATTGTATACCAGTGTGCTGGAAATTCTATACCCAGGACATTTATTTTAAGTTTTTTGTGTTTTTTCAATTGAGCAGCGCCAGTTTCACCTCTAATTTACCAATATTATTCAAATGACACAATTATGGAGTTTCTGGTGGTGGCAGCAGCTCGTAAAGTAAAGAATTTTATCCGTTTGCGCGGAACACTTAAATATTTAAATTTGTGCTTGACTACTGATCAACTGGAATCCCTCAATGCTCCTTTCACTGCTTTGGAGATTGGGATTGTTATTGACTCCCTCCCAAACATAAAATCCCCAGGTCCCGAAGGGTTTGTAGGGGAGTATTACAAGCAGTTTAAACCCATCTTAGTTGAGCATATTACTTGGGTATTTAATGCTGCTGCTTCCTCAGCCTCATTTCCACAAGATATGCTTATAGCAATGATTGTTACCCTACTGAAGCCAAGCATGGAACCCACATCACCCCAAAACTTCCCCCCTATCTCGCTACTAAACCATGATTTGAAACTGTAAACTAAAGTTATCATGTATAAACAAATCGATTTGCTTCTGTCCCTTATTCATCCCGACCAATCTGAATTTACAAAAGGATGTCAGACCTCCAACGCCACCCGTAGGATGATCAATATCATGCCGAAAACCTAGAGTGCCTTCTCTGCTTCTATCATTAGATGCAGAGAAGGCATTCAATAGAGTTCATTGGAAATATCTAGCCTTAACGCTGCAAAAATGTGGTTTTCAGGGCCATATCTTCTTGGCAAAAATGGTACTGTTTTCTCAGCCTGCAGCTCAAGTGTATCGTTCCTCTATGCTGTCCATGTCATTTTCCATAACTAATGGTATAAGACAGGGGTGCCGACTCTCACCTTAATTTTTATTCTAATAATGGAATCCCTAGCAGAGAAGATCTGACCTCAGAGTGATATCTCACAAATTTATTCGCGGATGACGTGATGCTTATGCTCACTAATCCTATTCCTTTCCTGTTTGGGGATCAAACAAACCACATCAGTAACCTCTCTTTATAAGACACATTTTACCCCCTTTTTAATAAGCCCCCTAAGGAATTAGAGCATATTTCTAAGCTTTTTTGTTTATATGAACAACATTACTTGCTGTTCCAACAGCGCTTGCATAACATACTATGTGTCTCTTATTTTAAAGTGACTGTGCCTATGAAAGTGCCTTTATCTAATACTTGTGTTGAACCAATTTATGTGCAAAACTTTTAAAACATCATATTATTATGTGGTACAATTAAAACATCATATACAATTAATTCATTGTTAAGAATAAGTGCTGGTGCCTTTAAATACTGTGCAAAAAGTCTATATTTCAAAAGTGCCAGTGATAGTTTGTTTTGAAGATAAAATTGAATTGAAGGTAAAAAAGATTTCTTCAGGGCAATCACAAAAAACTTCTTAGCTTTCTTAAATCATAAAAACGTGCCCGTGCCGTGCTGGGTGCTCGAATAAGGTAAGTGGTTGTGGGTTTTTTCCCCGCTTACCAGACTCTGTGGACTCTCCTACCGTAAGGTAGGAGAAGTCACTTGCGCTTTAGATCTACAATCCGACCTGTGGATGTGGTGTCGTCTGCTTCCCTTGCTTCCTTTGTCCGTTAGCAAACCATTAGGAAATGAATAAAAAGAATCTCATCGCGTACCTCTCTTGTAAAAGGATTTATTAAGCCACTTTCCACAGTACAATTCAACAATCACACTGTGAGCGCTCCGTGAACACCGCCACTGAATGCTGGTGGTCACTTTTGTTCCCGTCCACCTTTGTTTGCGCTTCACAGGAGCGTGGCTACGTACACCTTGGGTTCCAACTAACGCGTTTCGTCATATCCTGTGACGTCTTCAGAGGTGGGGCTCAAGGTGTATGCCTCGCTTTTATAGGCATACATAATTGTTCTCATTGGTTTCACATGTGCTTGCTAATGGGATAATGCTCTACCCATTGGTGTGTTTTTTTCGGCTTTTTTTGTGTATATGTGTGTAAAAACTTTATTAAACTTCGTATTTTGGTTAAAATTTGTTAAAAATATATAGTAAAAATATATAGTATAGATATAAAATATATGTAGTAAAAGATAATACTCGCAAGTGTTACTCCGTGGGGACAGTTTCTTGAGAGCCTTTTGTGGGACCGTGGGAGGTTAAATGTTTGAAAGGACTTTTAAACCGAAGAAGAATATGTTGAGACAAAATTGTAGAAAATTTGAAAAAATGAAAAGTTAAAATATAAATAAAAATAAAAATAATAAAAATAACATAAAAAATAAAATAAAAAATATATAAATGTATGAAAAAATTGTAAAAAATGAATGAAAAAAATTGAAAAAATGAAAAAATGAAGAATGAAAAATGAAAAAATGTGTAAAAATGTAAAGAAAATAAAAAATAATAAATTAATAAATAAAATAAAAATAAATATAATAATAATAATAAAAATAAAATTAAAATTAAAATTAAAATAAAATAAAAATAAAAATAAATTAAAATAAAAATAAAAGTGTTTAATTTAATTTATAAAATTGGGGGTTGGCATTTTCCCTTTACCATGTACATTTACATTTATTAAAAATTTGTGATAGAACAGTTTAAATCAATGTCCACATTCATTCCCTGAGGTTGCAGGCTCCCTAATTCATATATCCATCTCGTTTCATTCTGGGACACTGCTATTTTTCTGTTTCCTCCTCTCCAATGGGGCTCTATTCTATCAATGCCACAGAAGGTGAGTAGACTTGGGTCCCTTGCATGATGGGTTCTAAAGTGATTAGATAAGCTGTGGTTTCTTATCCCTTTTTTGATGTTATATTGATGTTCTCTAAGTCTTATTGATAGTTTTCTTGTAGTGCGTCCCACATACTGCATTCCACATGGGCATGCAAGCAAGTAAGTGACATAGTCACTGTGGCATGTGATCAGCTTTTTAATTTCATATGTTTTCCCCGTGGTGGAACCCAATATCAAGTACCCACCTATAACAAATATGAACCCCTGGGGTACACACCCCACAGAACACAGGCCTACAGAGGATACGAGGAACAAGGCAGAAGGGATTTTCAGTGGAGAGGACAAAGGGAACCCCCGGGATACAACCCATACTACCAAGGATACAGGGGAAGAGCCAGAACAAACAGGGGACGAGGAAGAGGGGGATGGATGAGACAATGGCCAAACCAATACATGGAACAATACACACCCCCCAGAAGACCAAGAGATGGGGAAAGAGACGAAGAGGATGCAGGGGAGACCAGAGCAAAAAGAAAGAGAGAATAGTGGGACAAGGAATTTTCAACCTCAGTTCGGCCCAATTCACCGACACAGAACTGAAAGTCCTAGATATGGGCCTGAAATTCACACCCAAAAGCTATTTGGATAATTTTACCATGTACATAGATTTACAAAAATTTATTAGAAAATTAAAAATTAAAAAATACTTTCAAGAGAAAGAAGAAAAGAAAAGAGAAGAACCTAGTGGTTTCCAGCACAGTGGACTGCAAAATAAATCCACATTTAATCCCAAAGTACTCAACAATAATTTTATAGAAACTTTTAAAAAATTGGTAAAAGACGACATTAGACACATCGGCAAAAGCAAAAAAACAAAAGGGTCAATGGAAATATGGAAAGGAATAAAGGAACTGGAAAAACGAAAAGTAATAGTAATAAGACCAGCGGATAAAGGGGGAGGACTAGTAATTTTAAACCTGGAAGATTACCAACGCAAACTAAATAGGCTGGTAAATGACAGCTCAACCTACAGAAGACTGAGGGGGAAATAGGCGACCAGAATAATGATAATGAAAAGCAAAAAGGTCAAGGAAATAAGGAAAGGTATAAAGGTAACTGGGAAAACAAAAAAACGAAAACGGCTACACAGATTACAGCAGAAAATGGTTAAAAAATTTTCAAAGATATTTTAATAACAACTCATGAAACCCTAATTTACACCTAAATAAAACGTCAGGTGACACGACCTTTGGTGATCCAAGAAGAGAAAAGAAAAGAAGAAAGAGAACTTTCATAAAAAATTAAAAATTAAAAGATTATTTAAAAACATTTAGATACATGTACCATTTTAATAGGTTTATCGAAAACC
>BLSH010535174.1:349635-374205 GCA_018402905.1 Glandirana rugosa
CCAGGGACACAGGTGGGGGCAGTTTTCAGGCAGTAACACAGGTGGGGCAGTTTGCAAACAGTGACACAAGTGGCGGCAGTTTGCAGCCAGGGACACAGGTGGGGCGGTTTGCAGGCAGTAACACAGGTGGGGCAGTTTGCAGCCAAGGACACAGGTGGGGCAGTTTGCAGCCAGGTACACAGGTGGGGGCAGTTTGCTGCCAGGGACACAGGTGGGGGCAGTTTTCAGCCAGGGACACAGGTGGGGCAGTTTGCAGCCAGGGGCACAGGTGGGGCAGTTTGCAGGCAGTGACACAGGTGGGGCAATTTGCAGCCAGGGACACAGATGGGGCAGTTTGCAGGCAGTAACACAGGTGGGGCAGTTTGCAGCCAGGGACACAGGTGGGGCAGTTTGCAGCCAGGGACACAGGTGGGGGCAGTGTGCAGGCAGTGACACAGGTGAGGTACATTAAAGAGATCTCCCCCCCGCACTTACCCCATCCAGCATTCAGGATTGTTGCAGAGATTCGGCATATGGAGAGCGCACTGAGTCTGCGGAGTTCGGCACACGGAGAGCGGCTATCCCCCCTGGTTGGTCCCCAGCAGTCATGGTCTCTGTTTGAGCAGAAGTCACGTCTGCTGCCACAGTGACCCGGCCCCGCATCCAATCACAATGAGCGGAGGCTCAGGGCAGCCAATCAAGCTATGCAGTGTGAGCCTGTTCAGCGCACACTCATAGCTTTTAATGGCTGACCAATAGGCTCACTACTTGGCTGTCATGTGACAGCCAAGGAGCTGAAAAAAAAAGAAAGAAAGTCAATTCACCGGCGCCACCTGCAGGGGGGTGGGGCTGACTTTTTTTTTCTTCTTCTCTAGCCGACGGGGAGGCGGCGCCCTAGCGCCCCTCACACACCAGCCAGGACCGAGCGCCCAGATGTTCTGGCTGAAAAAATTTAATTTTCCCCACCTGCTGCCCTGATCACCCTACCCTGCTCATGGAGCCTCCTACTGCCCCAGGGCCCTCAGGCAATGTCTGAGTGCCCGAATGATCAGTCCACCTCTGGTCAGGACCAAAATATGGTCCCTGAGCTTCTTTGATGTGACAGACACTTCTAGTGCCACCCATTCAAGTAAATGGGCTGCCCTTTGTGCGAAACACAGGAATGCATGTGAATCACGTGTCTAAATCACAAGTGGGAACCCACATTCCTGTTACACAATATGTGAACGGGCCTAAAAGAACACTTGGTGATCCTTTCATGATGGTCCTTGTTCAGGCATTTCCTGTTATGGGGTGACTGCTAACGGTCTCCCAGTTGTGTCCCTGTTAGGAAATTGGCCGTTCCGGACGCGTGTGCGAAACAACCTAATTAGGCTGGAAACACCTTGCAGCAGATGCTGTCCATTCTACAGCGCTCCCGTGACACCAGTGACTACTTTGAGAGACTTTCCTGCACCTGTGACCCCGGCTTTACTTGGACTTGTTGCTTTCTGCCTGCCCTGACACCAGGCCTATCTATGACTACCCTTCTGCCCGATCCTTCTGTATCTTTGCTACCCGCACATTTCCGAACCTGCTTGCACCTGACCACCAGCCTGCCTGCTCCACCTGTACCTCATTGCCAGCCTGTTGCCGGCCTGGACTATATGACCACTTTTCAGCCTGCACGAGCTCCAGTGGACATCCAACATATCATCAAGTGACCCAGTCCAACCCTCGTGCCCCCCTGTGCTCTTGAGCTCCCTGTTTGCACTACTAGGGGTTCTCGAACCAAGGTCGCAAGAGAGGTGACCCCCTGCATAAGTCAGACTCATCCGCCAGGTACGTGACAGTCCCCTTGTTGTTAACCTGTCATATTCCCCTCATATTGGCTAAAAGCAGCTGTTTCAAAATAAATTGCATAGACATGGTCCACTGTTACCAATATCAATAAGCTGGCCTGATGCAATGATGTACAGCTGGCATTGAAACAAATGCATGTAGACAGTATGTGTCTAAAAGTGACTGGAGTAGATCGGCAGCACTGAGATACAAAAAAGGATAAACAAAGGATGAAAACAGTATTATATTAAAAAATGCAACTATTTACTTTAGCAATCTAAATATAACCACAACAGGGGGACGTGGTTTGCACGCACTGCAGATGAAAGCCAGCTTCTAGCGCTCCGGAGCATAGAGGGGGACAATAGCGGGTAAGACCTATACAGAGTGACATAAAACACCCCATCTGGCGACCCGCAACCCCCACACCACTAAGGAGATGTCGCGGAAAAGAAAATAGGAGCGTCGCTCGCAAAACTTGATGGAGTTTTCTCCCTGTCCACATGAGGCGGCAACAAAGATGGCGCTGGCTTCTCGGATCCCGCCAAAACTAACAGCTGTCTGGGGCACTCAAAGATATGCTTGTATCACTTCAAAAATCCATACATGATGACTTTACCCTCCTTACTCAGAAATTCTCTGCAGAAATTTCATCCCTAGGGGAGAGAGTACATACAGTTGAAAATGCACTGAGTGACATAACATATACAGTGAACGATTTTGTGGATGCCAATGAGGATGGAATTGAGAAAAGGCATTGGTTATGTGCGAAAATTGGGGATCTGGAGAACCGCTCCAGACACAACAATTTAAAGCTGAGGGGGGTCCTCAAATCAGTGCTACCCCAAGACCTGAACCAATACGTCACCAATGTATTCCTTGCACTCCTCCCAGATCTCCAATCTATAGAGTTATCTATTGACCTTATCCATCGTTTGCCAAAGCCATCATTTCTACCACAGATGGTCCCTAGAGACGTGCTCATGAGGGTGCACTTCTGTGCTACTAAAGAACATATCCTGAAAAAATCTAGAGCACTGGGGAAGCTTCCCGAACCTTATGAAAACATTCAAATATATGCAGACCTCTCCAAATATACTATGGACCTCAAGCACCAACTTAACACCATCACCAAGGCACTGCGGAATCATGATATAGCATATAAATGAGGACACCCCACCAAGCTGTCTATTGATATGAATGGCCAATCATTTACCATTGCCTCGCTCGAGTCTGAGCTAGCTTTACTTAAAGAACGGGGCATCATCCCTGAACTCCCAGAAAGTCCAGGGCCCAGGACCCCCTCTATGGCACAAAGCAAATAGAAATTACCACCCTAAATTCTAACGGGTCATAAAACACTTAAGACTAGCAACAGTCATCCCCCTCGAGAGGCTCCAAAGTTGCAGTGTTAAACCTGTTTGTACTGTTCCCCCCGTTAACGATTTTGCAGCTCCGATTTCAAACTCCGAGCTGCACAGTTTTTCTCTTGTTTATAAGCTCATTTCTCATCTCATCTACCTTCCTTTTTGCCCTCCTGCACACTACCATGAGATCAAGAAACTACTTCAACCACCAGAAGAAGCAGAATGACATCACCATCTACCCAATGGGTCTCCTACACTGCATGAACGAATGCCACCTTCTAACAGTGGGTAAAACTTTGCACAGGCCAATTAAACCTCACAATGGGTATCAAGATAATATCCATCAATACTACAGGCCTCAATCACCTGGCCAAAATGGCGTCTCTGTGGCAGACGGCCCTGAAACTGGAAGGCGATATAATTTGCTCACAGGAGACAAACTTCAAAAAATCCGCTACCCCAAAGTACCAACCCAGACTTTTCCCTCACATATATTTGGCCTGTAGCCCAGAAAAATATGGGGAGTAGCCATAGCTGTCAAAAACACCATAGACTTTAAGCCTATACAGGAAATTTCCGATTCAGATGGCCGGTACCTGATTTTAATTTGCAAGCTGGACTCTACATTGACATCCCTAGCCTGCCAATATGCCCCAAACTTCCAGCAAATGCCATTCCTCAAAACAAACGAAACACTAAGGAAAATCAAGAAAGTCCAACAAGGTTCATTGCTACTATGTGGGGACTTCAACATAGCTACTGATATCCAACTAGACACGTCCAACAAGAAATCCAGACACGCATCGCCAATGCAACACTTACTCCAAGCAAATGACTTATTCGATGTGTGGAGATGCTACCACCCATCTGAGAAGGAGTGCACATTCCACTCCATGGCACATAACACATATACACGGATCGATTACTTCCTGACTAACAAAAAGACACTTCTTTGTCAAAGATTTTACTGAGTATACAGAAGAGTGAACAGACATTGATACATTGAAGATATTAAATATAATTGCATAGGGTGAGATCTTGCCATCATATACATATCTCTTGCACGTTGTACAAAACAAATGAATCGATAATCGGGCCTTATTAACTGCTGGATAGAAGGAGAGAGAAAAGGGGAGAACCAATAGCTCTCCGGAGTCCGCCCGCCACCCCAGTGGGATCTAACTGTGGTGGGATTAGGGGAGGTTGAGGAGCCAGCAGGGGATTAGGTACACTGTAGGAGGATGCCTGCTTAAGGCCCTACCATCGGGCTTCAATGCCAGCTGCGTGAAGCATAGAGCCGAAATAGGATTGGCCCTGTGGCAAGCCTAAAAGGCTGGCCAGGGGGGCCTGTCAGGTTATACACACATGAGTGCAGTCCTCGTATCGTGTAACCAAGAGGAGGAGATGAAATCAGGATGGAGGGCCCGACCTATACCTTAGTGCAGATTCAAGAAGTAATAACCTTCGTTATCTAGTTGACAATTCCAACTCACTATTTAACACCTTATAAGAAGAGAGGAAAGTAGATTGAAAAGGGAAAGAAGAAAACCGTAAGATGCGAGGAGATAGGGAAGAGAAGTAAAGGAGGGAGGAAGAGACTTACCGTGCCTGGCGAGGCGGAGCGCGGCCACAGGGACACCGGACACGAGGTGCCAGCATGAATAGGGGGTCAAATCAGCTGAGTAGTCAGCAGGGAAGAAGAAGCAAGTCGCCAAAGTCAGGGGGAAGAAAATGAGAGATCCAAGGTCTCCAAATTTTTTCAAACTTTCTCACACTGTTAGCTTCTATTGCCTCCATTTTTGCATGAATGAATGCTCTACCCATTCTTCCCCTGGCCTCGGACACCAAAAGTTTAGGGGCTTTCCACACTTTGGCAATAGTTTGCTTGGCTGCAGTGGTAAGATGCTGAAGCAGTTGGTATTGATTGCGCGTCAACCCGTCAGGTTTGAGATTCAGCAAAGCTGTGGCCGGATGTGCTTCAATAAAAGTGCCCAGTGCCTTAGAGGCTAAATTAAATATGCATTTCCAAAAGGTTTGAGCAATTGGGCATTCCCACCAGATGTGGAAGTGTGTGCCTCGGTCTGTACAACCTCTGAAACATCTGTCAGGATACGCGGAAGCACATTTTGCTATCCTAGCAGGGACCAGGTACCAGCAGAGTGGAACTTTGTAATTAGTCTCCTTGGCCAATACGTTTATGGAGGAGGAATGGGTATTTGACCAAATGTCAGACCAGTCAGCCCCCTCTAGAGTATGCCCCAGATCGGAATTCCATTTAATAGTGTAAGTGTGAGGAACATTTTGCGGCGCTTGGAGCAAGGTTTGGTATAAGGTAGATATGACACCTTTAGCATGGGGATCAGATTTAGATATTTTCATAGTAAGTGAAGCTATTAAGAGGGGGATCTGCGCGAATAAGAGGGGTAAAAAAATGCCTAATTTGTAGGTACCTAAAGATCTCAGTCCCCGGAAGGCCATGTGACTCGCTGAGGGTAGGATAGGCCAGAAAGGATGTAGGGGAGACTAGTGAGTGGAATCTAAAAAGGTTAGCCTCATTCCATTTCTGGAACCTTAAGGGTGCTTCCCATGCTGGAAGAAACACTGGGTTCTTAAGAAACAATAGGAGTGGGTTGTGTGAAGATTGGAGTTTATGAGTGACCCTGTACTTGTCCCAAAGAGACAGAGAGTGGCTAGTTATAGGATTAGTTATAAGAGACCGGTATCTGGAGTCGAGCCTTAGTAAATTAGCTGCAGATAAAGGGTCTAGGTCAACTGCCTCAATCACCACCCAAAGTGGTATTTCTTTAGCCGCATGGTATTTGGCCAGCTGAGCTATTTTTGCCACATGCTAACAAATCCTGGAAATTTGGAACCCCTAGACCACCCCTCAGTCTGTGCGAGGACATGGTGGATTTAGGTACCCGGGGCCTGATGTTGTGCCATATGTAAGACATAACTGTACTCTGGAGGAGACACAGAAAGTAGGGGGGGGGGTATGGATTTGGAGGACCCTAAAGAGGTAAAGAAATTTGGCAAGAATGGTCATTTTTACCACATTGATCCTCCCGATCCACGAGATCGGGAGTGAAGTCCACTGTGACATCAGGTTCGTAACATTTCTAAGCAGAGGTAGGTAATTAGCCGCAAATAGGTCAGAGTGGGAAGATGTGAGTTTAACTCCGAGGTAGTTAAGGTGATGTGGAGCTCAAGTAAAAGGAAGGGAATCCCTTACCTGGGAGGCCTCAGACAGGGAGATATTGAGGATTTTTGATTTGTGGGAATTAATATGTAGATCGGATATCATAGAGAAAGAGTTCAGAAGGGCTAAGAGATTAGGTGCAGAAATATGTGGCGAGGTCAAGAAAAGGTGGATGTCATCTGCAAATAAACAAATCTTATGATGATGTCTGCCTAATTCAATATCTTTAATATCGGGGCATACTCGGATTAATTGAGCCAGGGGTTCCATCAGAAGGGCAAAGAGTAGAGGTGAAAGGGGGCACCCTTGCCTAGAACCATTCCTAATCTCGAAGCGTGCCGATTTAAATCTGGCATATTTTACATATGCATGGGGATCATGATATAATGCGCCTATCCAGGAGAGAAAGTGTTGTCCAAACCCCCAACGATGGAGCGTAAAGCTCATGTATGGCCAAGAGATTGTGTCAAAAGCTTTTTTGACATCCAGGGAGAGGAAAAGTGCAAGGATACATCGGGTTCTGGCAGTGTGTGAGAGTAATAGGGCTCGTCGAATGTTATCTGCAGTTTGTCTAGTGGGGATAAACCCAGTCTGATCTCGGTGTATGAGGTTGCCTATTATAAGGTTAAGTATCAGGGCTAGAATTTTCGCAAGTAACTTGATATCGTTATTCAAGAGTGATAAGTGGTGGAAATTGGACCAGGAGGTAGTATCTGTGTCTGGTTTAGGGATCAAGGCTATGATTGCTGTAAGTGATTCAAGCCGAAAGTTGTGGCCCTGGAGGAGGGAGTTCAGGGCTGCAGTGAGATGCGGGACTAGAAGGGCACCAAAATTCTTATAATAATTAGCCGAGAAGCATCTGGGCCTGGTCTCTTATTAGGTTTTGAGGTTTTGATTGCCAAAAGGACTTTGGATTCAGTAATGGGGTTCTCCAGCTATTCATTTTGATCGTCACTAAGCGTGGGGAGGGTGATTTTCGAAAATAATTTCTCGGCAATAGATGGATTAAAGCTATGGGCAGAGTTATAGAGTTTCGCTAAATTAGTGCGAAAAATCTCTAACACTTTGACCGGGTTACTAGTGTATGAATCATGTGTAGTGCGCAGTCTAATGGAGGTAGGGCCTCGGTTAAGGAATCTGATGGAACGGGCCAAGGGGGTGTCCGGTTTATTTGCTTTAACATATGTGTAATGTTGGTGTCTGCGGATAGTTTTATCAGCTGAATTGGTTAGGAAGAGGTCAAACTCCAGACGGGCCTTGTCTAAATTACTTTTGGTAGTAGAATTAGGATTTTTTTGAAAGTCCTCGTAACAGTGGTTGAAGTTAGCTTCCAGTTTAGTAAACAGGGTCCCGTTTCACAGCTGTCATTTGCTGGATTAACTTGCCTCGTATGACCGGCTTGTGAGCCTCCCAGAGGGTTAGCGCCGACACTTTGGCAGAGGAATTAGTGGTAAAGTAGTCAGTGAGGGCTATTTCTATGTCCTGCTTGTATGAGGGATGGGCAAGTATAGAGTTATTTATGCACCAAGTGGTGTCTTGTGATCTAGGGACCAAGGAGGAGACGGTAGTACATGCTGCGGAGTGGTCAGTCCAGGGAAATGGGAGGATTAATGAGGACAGAATATCTGGGAGCATGCTGGAGGCCATAAACACATGATCAATGTATGAGAAAATGGCGTGAGGATGAGAGTAGAAAGTGAATCATTTACTGGAGGGTTTGAGTTCTTGCCAGGTGTCCGTCAAAGAGAATTTGGCTAGGAGCCGTTGCAGGGACAATTTGGAAGTACGGTGCGATGGGGAGGGGGCGATTTATCTAAAAAAGAGGAAATCCCTTGATTTGAGTCCCCGCACACTATAACTGTACCAAATTGGTGTTGCATAATGATACCTAAGAGGTGGTTGAAGAAAGAAGTTGGGTTCCGATTGGGGGCATAATAGGACACCAGGGTTACAGCTGTGTCTGACAGGTGGCCTGTGAGGACAAGGTATCTCCCCTCTGGGTCACTTATTTGGTGCGTGAGACTAAAAGGTGTAGTTCTATGAAAGGTTATAAGGGTGCCTCGTTGCTACGTGGGGCCGAGGCCAGGTAGAACTGTGGATAGGAGGCATGGAGAAATTTAGGAGCATGCTTGGGGGTGAAATGGGTCTCCTGTAAACACACTATGTGCATTTTCTTTGAAGAGAGGGCTCTCATTGCTTTGGAGCGCTTCTGAGGGGTGTTAAATCCTTGAACATTCAGGGTGCAGATGTTCAGGGGGGCCATAAGGGAATTGTATGGTTGTTGCCAGCATACCTGTGGCGCCCAGGTATCCCCTCGGCCTCGCACTATCCCGTCAAGCCGCAAGAAGAGTGAAAAGAGACCGACCTAGAGAGGAGGAAAAAGAGAAAAAAGTAACAAATCCAGTTATAACAATAAACATAACAAAAACACCAGTAGAAGAAAGACTGTCAGGGGGGTGAAGAACACCACCACTGAGGCTCCGAGGCTGTCTCCGGTGCTGGGAGATCGGAGGCAGATGTTGGTGGAGCAAGTATTCCATTCCAGGAGACACAATGAAATAAGGGGACATCTTGCATAAGTATCCACACATTTGGGGCTCCTATAACATGTAGGAGCAGTTGACGCCTAGAGTTCAAAACCGTAATGCCTGAAAAAGAAAATAATGAAAAAAAAAAAAAACACAAATAGGTGCAAGCCAAACATTAAACTTGTAGAACTAGATATGAAGGGTAGTTTGTCAAAAAGAAAATTTTCAGAGATAGAATATGGTCAGTCACAATGGGTGTCCATGAGACCCAAGATAGAACGAGAAGAAAAAAAAAGGGGGTGGAAGTTTCCATTGGCTTGCTTAGAAGGGTCGTGGGGTCCGTTGCTGTAGCTTCTGGGGCAGCTGACAGGGGCAACGGAAACAGGGGAAAAACCAATGTCACAGTTAGGCGTATGGGCATATGTGAGCCCATAGTGGGCATATGAGACCTATGGGAAAAAAGTCAATCCATAGAATCTTCTTCAATGGCTGCTCCGTTATCAAAACGACCCCTCTTATGGAGACTCTGCTGGGAAGCTGTGGAATGGTGAGCAGCGGAGGAAGCCTTCTGGGGTGATATTGAGGTGGATCGTCTACATGGATTGTCCGTGGTCTGAGCATGGCTCAGGAGGCCCAAATCCTGGAGAGCCGTTTGCAATTCAGCAGCTGAACGACAGGTGTACTTTGTTTCTAAGTGTGTGAAGCGTACCAAAAATGGAAAGCCCCAGTAATAAGTCATTTTATGTTGTTGGAGAGTATGGAGTAAGGGCTTCAGGGTCTTCCTTTTAGCAATAGTGATAGGAGACAGGTCAGGGAAAAGCTGGTATGTGATTCCTTGAAATGAGAGGGAGTCCTTGCCCCTAACTGCTGATAATAATTGCTCCTTCGTATGATAGAAGTGGAACTTTGCTATAATGTCCTGCAGGGGGAGTCATTCTCTTTACGGGGAGCCAGGGCACGGTGGATCCTATCTATCTCCAGCCGTTCAACTGGGATGGTGGGCTGTAGCTCCTGAAAGAGCGCTGTCATAGTGGATTGCAGGTCCATGAGCCATTCTGGGATTCCTCGGATCCGAATGTTGGACCTTCTGGCCCTGTTTTCAAAGTCCTCTAGCATGGCTTGTAGCATTAGGTTCTCTTCCTTTAAGTTCTCAATCTCTGCAGTGTTGTTTTTCATATTACATTCCATATCATCGACTTTGACTTCTAATTCGGCCATTCTGAGGCCTAGCTCCCTGATCTCCTTAGTGAGCTTTTCAGTGATATGATCCGATGTCTGCTTTAAGGCCTTCTGAAGCATGGCTTCAAATTTAGTGAACATATCGGATCGTTTCATGGTGTGTGTGCTGCCAGTGTCAGAATCCAAAGTCGACTCACCGCTGTGTTGTGGCGAACGCTGTGTCTGTTTCAACGATCGCGGCGTGCTTGGCTGTATTGCGGGAGCCGGAGTCATCTTCAGGGCCTCATGGGTGTTCCACGAACTGAACTTTTGTTTTGCGACCCCTAGGACCATTGTTCCCAATCCTCCAGGTGCCGTAAGGGTTGCGCTGCTGTCGGGTGTCGTGGATGGAGCCCCGGGCGCTCTGTGTCCTCGATTGTGTCCCTAGAAGGAGCGGAGCTTCACACGGGCATTACCGCTTGGTGTCGCTGCGCGCATGCGCCCCCCAATAAAAAGACACTTCAACAAATTTCAAGATCCAGCACTGAACCAATAACATGGTGAGACCACGCACCAATTTGCCTAATGATTGACTCATTTGCCCAGCCTTTACCACCTAATCCGTGGAAAGCCAACATATTCCTTATGAAACCCCCCCTTATGCAAATGAACTACAATCCCAACTGGATGGATTTTTTTCACATAATCCAGGCTCTGTGGACAAATCAGCCACTTTGTGGATGGCCCACAAAGTTTTCATGAGAGATGTACGAATTAAAATGAGTTCATATGCAAAAAAGAGGAGGACACAGCCGTTAGACAAGGTCATAACTCTGATTAGATCTACTGAAACTCTTAATAAAACATCCCCCATGCACTCCCTCAACTTAAAACTTTTCACTTTAAGGCAGGAACTCCAAGCACTTTTACTAGATAAATATGAAAAAACATACCGCAGACTAAAGTCTGACTATTATTTCACTAGCAACAAAGCGGGGGCCCTACGTCTACGAGGAATTTGCACAAAAACCAAGATCCCATTTCTATATCATCCCACCTCTAAAACTAAAATCCTTAACCCCCAAGGCATAGCTAATGCCTTCAGCACGTATTACGAGTCCCTGTATAATGTTAAATTCGATCCAACAACCCCGCAGCCGACCCCCAGTAATATCCAAGAATTCCTTGCCCAGATCAAGCTTCCACGTCTTTCATCTGAACAACTGAACTCCCTCAGTTTGCCTTTTGCAGCCCAAGAAATTTCCCAACTTATGAACACCCTCCGAAATGGCAAATCCCCTGGCTCTGGTGGCCTCCCAAGGGAATATTACAAACAGTTCAAATTTTAGCGCCTTTTCTAAGTGACCTCTTCAATGAAGCTGCCTCCTCCTCTTCATTCCCCCTGGAAATGTTGAAAGCCCTAATTGTGGTCCTCACCAAACCTGGTAAAGAACTAATGAAACTAAAATATACGCAAAAATCCTAGCAACAAGATTAAAGAAACACATACCCTTTTTGATACACCAAGACCAGGCAGGATTCGTCAGAGGCTGACAGTCCTCTGACGCTACCAGAAGATTGATTAACATAACACACCTGGCCAAAAGCTCTGGAAAGCCTTCCCTGATTCTCTTTCTAGACATAGAGAAGGCGTTTGTCAGGGTCTGGAAGCCTGTGCGCGGGCGCATGTAGCGTGTGAGCGTGCCTGTGCCGGCATCTGCGTCATACGGCCCATTTAAGCGGACAGCACCCTGCAACCAGTGCTCTCTGTTCTACAGTGCTTGTGTGTGTGTTCCTGAGCAACCTGATTATCTGTTCCTGTGACCCGGCTTGTCTTGACCCTGCTTTGATTTCTGCCTGCACTGACCTCGGCTTCCATGACCACTCTTCTGCCGGCTCCCTTGTACATTTGCTACCAGCCCACTAACAAACACTGCCTGTGCCCGACTATCCTCCTGCCTGCTCCCTTTGTACTGCACCGCCAGTCAGTTGATGACCCAGCCTTTACCACCATACTACCTACTAGTGCATGACCAGAGGAGTTTCTTCAGTTGTCACCGGTGACTAGTTCAACCCTTATGCCATCCTCACTCCTGAACCTCCTGTTTGCTCTACCAGGGGTTCGGGAATCAGGGTCACAAGAGGGGTTACCCCTGCACAAGTCAGACTGCACCACCAGGTACATGACAGCATTAGACAGAGTCCACTGTGGATACCTACAAGCAATTCTCTATAAGTTTGGCCTCACGGACAAAATACTATCAGCCATAATGGCCCTCTATTCAGTCCCCTCAGTGAACGTATTTGTGGCAGACATGCTGTCAAATGCCTTCCCGGTCACGAACAGCACGCGACAGGGGTGCCCTCTGTCCCCAATCATCTTTGACCTTGCCATCGAGCCACTAGCTGAACACATAAGAACATCTAACCAGATAACAGGGTTCACTGTCAGAGACAGGGTGTACAAAATAAGCCTCTTCGCTGACTATGTCATCCTTATGTTGACGAACCCACACTCCTCTTTACCAGCAGTTCAAGAACTCCTTAATAGATTTAGCATAATCTCATATTACAAAGCAAATCCTTCAAAATCTCATATACTGAATCTTGGAGTAGACAGCGTAACTAAAAACTTACTATCCTTAAAATTTCCCTACCAGTGGACAGACAACAAGGAACCCTGACAACCTATTCAAAGCCAACTTTCCCCCTTTCAAGCAGAAATATATAGATTCCCTCGCAAATATATCCAGACATGAGTTCTCCTGGGTTGGAAGACTGGCAGCGTATAAAATGATCATTCTTCCCCAACTCCTATATATGTTCCGCTCTCTTCCCATTCCCATCCCCTATACATACCTTCACTCCTTACAGGCCTTACTAGGCAAATTTATCTGGCAAAACAAAAACCCCACGTCAATAGGACCTGGATGTTTAATGGCTTGCTGTCCGCCCACCGTCAAATGACGGAGGGTCAGTGTGGCTCTCGTTCCGGGAAGATGTCATATGATGTCACCCAGAACACGCGCTATTGCGGGCCTGTGGAAGCGTGCAGCGCAGTGATTGTGGCCTCACCATGTTGCTAGGACCCGGCGCGGCCCTGATCTGTGTAAAGAGCCATGGCTGCGGCTCTTTGGACATGTGATCGGCTGTGTCCAATCACAACCGGTCACATGTAAACAAGGAAGTGCCGGTAATCAGCTCTCCTTGCCTCACACTGACAAAGTGTGTGGCGAGGAGTGTCGATCAGCGACATCTCCCCTCACAGAAGACCTGGGTATGTAATCAGTACAATGATCATCAGTGCCCTGATTACAGCAAAGCCCTAGCAGTGCCAGCAGTGCCACAAACCAGTGCATATCAGTGCCACCAACCAGTGCATATTAGTGCCACTAATCAGTGCCCATAAGTGCCACCAATCAGTGCCCATAAGTGATGCCATCCAATGCCTCCCATCAGTGCTGCCCATCAATGCCCATCAGTGCTGCCCATCAGTGTCCATCAGTGCTGCCCATCAGTGCCCACCAGTGTCATACATCAGTGCCCATCAGTGCTGCATATCTGTGCCACCTATCAGTGCCCACCAGTGCTGCCCAGCAGTGCCCACCACTGCCGCCTATCAGTGCCCACCGGTGCCACCTATCAGTGCCCACCAGTGCCACTTACCAGTGCTCACCGGTGCCACTTATCAGTGCCACCTATCAATGCCCATCAGTGTGGCATATTAGTGCCTCCTCGTCAGTGTCCCATAATCAGTGCCCATCAGTGCAGCCTCATCAGCGCACATCAGTGAAGGAGAAAAATTACTTATTTACAGAATTTACAGACAGAAAATAAGTTAAACCTTTTTTTTTTTCAACATTTTTGGTATTTTTTTTTTTGGAAAAAATAAAAATCCCAGCAGTGATTAAATACCACCAAAAGAAAGCTCTATTTGTGTGAAAAAAAGACAAAAAAATAATTTGGGTACAGTGTTGCATGATTGCGCAATTGTCATTCAAAGTGCAACAGCGCTGCAAGCTAAAGAAATGTCCTGGGCAGGGAGGGGGTGAAAGAGCCCAGTATTGAGGTGGCTAAACACAGAGCAGTGGGAGGATCAGGTCTGGTTAACATTTCTGAGTACTATTTAGCCACCATTCTGAAGCAACTCAGAGCCTGGTTCATACCTGACAACACCCCACACTGATGCCATATGGAAAGCCAAATCACACCTATAAACAATCTAAAACTCTGGTTATATAGCCTATCTCCAAAAGCTCCACTCTCCAATCAACTGTCTCCTCCAATCATAGTTTCCATCAAAACATGGACAAAATTTTCCTCCATGACATGGCAAAACACATCCACTTCCCTACCAAAACTCCCTGCCACCATTATCCACAGATTAATACCTGACTTTTCCCTCATCCCTTGGACTAAAGACCATTCAAGCCTACTCAATGAAGTAATAACACATAACCGCATTAAACCATTTTCACAACTGCAAAAAGAACTTAAACTCCCTGAGGCAAGCCACTACCAATATTTTCAACTAGTCCAGCATAAATAGCAACCCCCATCTACTAACACATATCCCTGAGACTGCATTGAAATATTCTACAAACAACAATCTAGCTAAAGGAATATCATTATTTTACAGTCTACTACATGAAAAATCAGAATTCCAACATAGTAATACACTTCACCTTTGGGAATCTGACCTAGCGAACAAATTCCCCGCCCACCAATGGGAATTTTGCACTACGCTCCATATATAAAGCTACTACCTGCACCTCCCTATGGGAACTATCACAAAGCATAACCAAATGTAGATATGTAACCCCCAAAAAATGGCCCCCTTTGTCCGCAAAACATCCCTGAATTGCTGGAGACAAAGTGGAGCTATAGGGGCACTCTTCCTTGTTCTATGGGAATGCCCCCAACTAATGGACTATTGGTCTGAAATTTTCCCCATAATCTCCCAAGTTATAGAGATCACACTCCCTACCTCCCCGGCCCTAGGCCTTCTGAATCTCAATATTGAAAACTTCCCCTATAACTTCCATAAAGTAATTACCCATATACTCCTAGCGGCAAGACAAAATATTACAAGTCACTGGAAAGCCCCCTTAAAGCCCCCATTAATGCGGGTAATGAAACAAATACAAGACCATTACACCTTCGAGATAACTCTAGCAATAGACAGTCCTACTTATAACAATCTATCTCATGCATGGGCACCCTGGGTATTATGGTATAATGCATATACTAAAAATTGAGTAATATAAATATAAATCTAGGTGCAGAACTCTAAACTTTATTTCTTTTTCCCCCATTTTCCTTATCTCCCCCTTCAGTTAAACAAAACTCCCTAAACATTAGAGATGGCTTAAAGATGTTAAATTGATCACGTGTTGTTGCTTTTACCCTCCCATACCTATTACATGTTGAGTTAAAGATTTGTGAGCCAACCTAGTATACTAATAAGACCTCCTTGGGCAGCGTACAAACCACGGAAGTTGTTAAGCCTACCTAGCCTTAAAATACAGGAGGAACTGGCTTCCACCCCCCTTGAGACACAGTGAGTACCCAAAGGGGTGTCTGGGGATGGGGATAGAAGTGGATCCCCGTTAGATTTGAATACTCTTCCTGATCCATACTATGACTCAGATAGGATTGGTATTATATTATATATAAGTGTACAACTAAATGACCAATTACTACTTTCTCACTTGTAAGACAACCTTAGGTCTGAAATTGACTTCTTTGTACTTCCATATTCTCTATGTAATTGTATAATTACTATGTTACGCATCTTTACTATGTAAGACTCCCTTCTCCCTGTAAGACTATATATGCATTTAACATACATCATTTTATGTATGTAAGTAGAGTTGAGCGAATCCGAACTGTAAAGTTTGGGTCCGTAACAAACTTTGGGGTGTCCGTGACCTGTACCCGAAAATAGTTTGGGTTTGAGTTCTGGGTTCTGGTATTTGATCACGCATGTTGAATAGCTGCAGGGCAGTCAATCAACAAGCGTTTCACTGGTTTGCCCTTAGAAGCCATCACAGCCATGCCTACTAATGACATGGCTGTGATTGGCCAGTGCATCATGTGAATCAGCCTCTTTATAAGCTGGAGTCACTTAGTGCTGCATGTCACATGCTCTCTGGGTAGTGTAGGGAGAGGATGCTGCCGGTGCTGTGAGGGACAGATTGCAGATAGATAGATAGGTAGAGATTACTACTACTACTGCTTTTAGGGACAGATTGCAGATCTCATCCTCCATTACAGAACGATCTGACTGGACTAGGTAGAGTTTACTGCTTAGAGGGACAGATTATTGTTCTAAAATCATCTTCTAGTTCTATAGGGTCAGGTTGAGCCATTGAGCATTGGTAAAAGTCTGTTGAAGATCGTGCTCCCATTAAGACATGGGGGTGGTTTTACAGAAAATGTCTTTGCTCTGGAAAATAGAGTAAAATAATGAGATAACTTTGATGGTGGAGTTAGGGCTTTTGAGGTATTTTCAAGCGTCTTGGTGCATATGTATAGAGGGTTGGGGGGGGTCTATTCAGGAATCTGGAGCCCCTCACGTAAGTGGAGAGGTCCTTAGATGAGACATGGTATGCCCTAATAAGTTTTTCCATGGGTCTAAGTTGCGACCCATGGAATAGATCTTCTACCCATTGAATGCCTGTGGTCTGCCACCATTATGTGGAGAGGTGAGGGAAAAGGAACTCCAGGGTAGAGAGGAGAGTGAGGAGTGCATGAGGGTGAGAGTTGGTAGTTTTGCAATGAGTAAAGGTGTCCCAAGCCTTAACCACTTAAGGACTACCCCATGCAGCTATACAGCGGCAGGGTGGCCCTCCTGCGTAAAATCACGTACCTGTACGTGATTTTGTGCACAGGGTCTGTGGCGAGCACCCCCGCTGAACTGCCCTGCTGTGACTGGGCACAGCGGGAGCCAATCAGTGGGTCCAACGTATGCAATTTCCATTGGGTCCAGACGATCGTTGACAGGAGAGGCAGATCGGCGGTCTGCCTATGTAAACAAGGCAGACCACCGTTCTGTCAAAGAGGAAGATGGAGATCTTGGGCTTTTGCTAAGCAGAAACACGGATCTCTGTCTTCCACCAATTAAGCCATCCCCCCACAGTTAGAAAGCACTCCCTAAGAGCACACTTAACCCTTTGATCACCCCTGAAGTTAACCCTTTCCCTGCAAGTGTCATTAGCACAGTGAGAGTTAATTGTTTTAGCACTGATCACTGTATTAGTGTCACTGGTCCCCAAAAAGTGTCACTTGGTATCCAAACTATGCGCCGCAAAGTCGAAGCCCAGATAAAAATCGCTGATCACTGCCATTACTAGTAAAAAATAAATAAAAATAAAAATTCCATAAACCTATCCCATAGTTTGTAGACACTATAACTTTTGCACAAACGAATCAATATACGCTTATTGGAATTTTTTTTAACAAAAATATGTAGCAGAATACATATTGACCTAAATTGATGAGTAAATTCATTTTTTTACATTTTTATTGGATGTGCTTTATAGCAGCAAGTAAAACATATTGTTTTTTTTTTTTCAAAATTGTCAGTCTTTTTTTGTTTATAGAGCAAAACATAAAAACCGCAGAGGTGATCAAATACCACCAAAAAGAAAGCTCTACTTGTGGGAAAAAAGGACATAAATTGTATTTGGGTACAGCGTCGCATGTCAGCACATTTGTCAGTTAAAGTAGCACAGTGCCATATCACAAAAAATGGCCTGGTCATGAAGGGGGTAAACCTTCCAGGGCTTAAGTGATTAAGGGCTGCTCTTATTGTAGGCAGGGCAGTGAGTGATATCTATATGTTTCCACATGGTAGCTAAGAGACCTGCCTTAGGATCTGATGTATGTAAGAGATAGGACTCAATGTCAACCCATAGATTATCCAGAGCAGTAAGGAACCATTGTTTCAGTTGAGTCATTTGTGTGGCAACCCAGTAATCCAAGATGTCTGTGAAGCCGACTCCTCCAGCTTTCCTGGATTTTTTGTGAGATGAGCATAGGAACAACGGGCTCTCTTGTTATGTCAAATAAATTTTTTGGCAAGGGATGTGAGACATCTCATGTGTGAATAATGTACTGGGATGCCTTAAAAAATAGCAGAACCGCGCTACTATGAATAAAACATAAAATTAAGAGATTGCTGCCTATCACTTATATAGTATCCCAAATACTACACAAATATTCACATAGACACAGGTAGTGGGGCACAACCTACTATAAAGAAACAATGTACGTATAATCCCACTGTATTAAACATATAACAAAGTGTCACCTAGTGGTTGATATATGCTAGTATCATCATAAACTAACACCTCATCCCTCATGCGTGAATAATGTACTGGGATGGGTAAAGTTCTGAAAACGTATAGAATTTGTGGGAGCACCATCATCTTGAATGAGGCCAGTCTCCCCATCCAAGAAAGCTCACATCTAGAATACTGTTGTATATTCGCAGATAATTTGTTCATTAAAGGCTTATAGTTTGCTTCACCCAAGTGTGCAGATATAGGAGTTATGGTAATACCCAAATAAGGTATACCTTTGTGCACTCAGGAATATGGAAGTTTCTTAGATAATTGAAGACGGGTGTCATTAGGAAGGCCCAGATCTAGGATCAGTGATTTTGAGCAATTCACTTTTTTAATACAAAACGGAACTGAAGGAGGTCAAGATATGATGCGCAAATGGAAGTGAGACTGTTGGGTTGGTTAGAATTAAAACAATATCATCAGCAAATAAATAAATAACATGAGGGCGGCTATGGAAACACAAAAACTTGATATCCTTGGGTGGGCTTGTATGGTCTAAGCTAATGGCCCAATAATTACGTTGAAAATTGAGGGGCAAAGTGAGCAGGCCTTGTGGGAATCATTAGTTATTGGGAATGGTTTGGATAGAAGGCTGGGTGAGTACACCCTCGCAGATGGATTAGAATACAATGCCATGACAGCAGACATTATTGTTCCAAATTTCAAAAAGACTTGGTACATATGCAACCAGTGAACACGATCAAATGCCTTCTCTGCACCTATGGAAAGAAGCAGAGAAGGCGTTTTTGTTCATTTAGCAAAATTTACAATGTTCAGTAATTGCCTAGTAGAATCAGAAGCCTGTCTTCCTCTGATAAATCCACTTTGGCCAGGCTGAATTAAGGATGGGATAATATTATGCAGACATCTAGCAAGGAGCTTGGCATACATTTTAACATCAATATTGAGCAATGATATGGGCCTAAAGTTGACAGGTGAATCAGGACTTTTACTTGGATTGGGAAAAGTGACTATGTTGGCCATCAGCATTTATTCTGGGAATGAAGCAAAGCTTTTATAGTACTCGTTTGTGAATCCATCTGTACCAGCATAGACTATATATACAGCTCATTCAGTGTATAGTATATAGAGTCAGTTCAGGCAGTGAAAGAATATATATATATTTATATATACACACACAATATATATATATTTAGTGTAGACTATATATACAGCTCATTCAGTGTATAGTATATAGAGTCAGTTCAGGCAGTGTAAGAAAAAAACACCCAAGGCCCATTTTTTCTGCACCTGTTTGCCTGGGGCATGCCATTGCAATTTTTAAAATAAATTACAACAGCAGGGTCTGTTTTTGCACCCAACAAGAGTAATTGTGAAGGGTTACAGTGTTCTGGCACCATCAACACCCAATGCCCAATTTTTCTGCACCTGTTTGACTGGGGCATGTCATTACATTTTTTTTAAATAAATTACAACAACAGGGCCCATTCCTGCGCCCAACAAGAGTAATTGTGAAGGGTTACAGAGTTCTGCCACCACAAACACTCAAGGCCAAATTTTTCTGCACCTGTTTGACTGGATCATGGCATTACAATTTTATAGAGTGCAGTCTCCGAAGTGTAAGTAATACAGTTCAGACTATATGGTGCAGTCAGTGTAGTATATATAACACAGTGTATTGAAGTGGTTAAGGGGAACCCTATGACAGAATTAGGAAAAAAAATGGCATGGGGTCCCCCCAAAATCCATACCAGATCCTTTGTGTCTGGCATGAATTTTAAGGGGAACCCCACACCAAATGTAAGAAAAAAATTGCGTGGGGGTCCCCCCAAAATCCAAACTAGGCCCTCGGGTCTGGTATGGATTTGAATCACTTACTGACCGCCCGCCGTTGTACATCATTACTATGACGTGGAATACCATTGTTATGGTAGCAGATAGTTACCATAACCCTGGTATTTTCTGAAACCGCAGGCGGTCGGCTTTCAGTGAGATCACTTTTATCAGGGGTGGGAGAGGGCCCCCCTCACGCCACTTTACAGTTGTCTCCGCTGCTTATCGGATCCAGCGGTAGCAGCAGAGATGATCCGGGCTGCTCCCCTCATTACCTGGATGCCGACTGAGGGTAAGATGGCCCCCACTGGGCTCTATGGAATTGTAGGCGGAAGCAAAGTCAAACGTCATTTACGCCCAATGCTCTTAAAGGAGACAATTTTTTTTTGCAAGGCCATTTTTTTTTTGTTTTGTTTTATTGCATTTTAGTGTAAATGTGAGATCTGAGGTCTTTTTGGGGTCATGTTAACCTTGAAAAACTCCTGGAGGAGTTTGGTGAGTACACTCAGGTTGTACAGATTCTGAACCACTGTATTATTACACCTCCATAAAAACACTTTGGGACAGATATCCTTTTCCTCAATAACAATCGAAATACCTGCATAGTCCGACCAAGTAATGTCTTTTTGACCCCAGATCTCATATTTAAGAGGTCCTGTCATGATTTTTTTTATTACAAGGGATGTTTACATTCCTTGTAATAGGAATAAAAGTGACCCAGTTTTTTTTTTTAAGTGGACAGTGTAAATATAAAATTAAAGCACCCCATCCTACCGAGCTCGTGCACAGAAGCAAACGCATACGTAAGTCCACATATGAAAACGGTGTTCAATCCACACATGTGAGGTATCACCGCGATTGTTATAGCAAGACCAATAATTCGAGCTCTAGATCTCCTCTGTAACTCAAAACTGGTAACCTGTAGACATTTTTAAAATTCACCGGTGGAGATGTTTAAGTACCAAAGTTTGTTGCCATTCCACGAGTGGGTGCAATTTTGAAGCATGACATGTTGGGTATCAATTTACTCGGTGACTCGACGTAGCATTATCTTTCATAATATAGAAAAAAATTAGGCTAACTTTACTGCAGACTTATTTTTTAATTAAAAAAAAGTGAATCTTTTCCAAAAAGACTGCTGCGCAAATACGGTGTAACATAAAGTAATGCAACGACCACCATTTTATTCTCTAGGGTGTTAAAAAATATATATGGAGGGGGCATGGCTGGCGCACATGGCGGATGGCTGCCTGAGAAGAGAGCTCTGGCACCTTGAGGGGAAAAAGAGCGACGACCAGTGGAGTTAGATAACCTATAGCGGCAACAAACTCAGCCATAAAAGCGGGACCATCTCGTTACCTCCCTGGATATGTCAAGGAAGCAACAGGGTGACTGTAAGCCCAAGAAATTGACAGCTTACTTTCACTGGCCTGAGGGAGCAGGAAGACAAGATGGCGCGGGAAGCAAGGCCTCCTCCGCAACAACCACTATATGGACCTGCCAGACGATGAAGGAGAGGTGGACGGAGCGTCTCCCAGGAGCAGATCACTCCTTCACAGCCCTCCTTGTTCCAGCCTGGCCAAAGCGCGAATGAGACTTGACGTGGGAGAAACAGAACGACCGGGGAATGCTGAAGGACCGGTGAGTGCAGAATGCTCGGTGAGTGCAGAATGATGGGTGAGTGCAGAACGATCGGTGAGCACAGATCAACCGGCGAGCGCAGAACGATCGGCGATCACAGAACGGTCAGTGAGTGCAGAGATCACCATTACACCAGAATACGTATCCCCCATTGCAAATTACCCCACTTCTAACCAACCAGTATTGGATACACAGTTAAAGGACATGCTCCTATCACTGCATAGGTCCCTCCAAGCAGACTTTGTCATCATTACACACAAATTTGACAGAGAAATGTCGATACTTAGAGATAGAGTGGACCAAACGGAACACGCCATCTCAGATATCATGTCCACAGTTAACACCACGTTAGACAACAATTAAGAAGGGGAAGAAGAAAGGAAATGGCTATGTGCCAAAATCGTGGAGCTTGAGGTGAAGCTACGAGGGGTTCCGGAAAACGTGGCCTCTCAAGATCTCGGAAAGTTCGACTCAGATCTTTTTCTCACCCTCATACCAGACTTGATGCCTTTAAACTTGACAATAGACAGAATACATCGTATTCCCAAACCTTCCTTTCTCCACAGTGACATCCCTAGGGATGTCCTTATGAGGATCCATTTTTTTACCACTAAGGAACTGATCCTTAAAAAGGCACGCTCACTGGGAAAGCTGCCAGACCCATATGCGAATGTCCAAATATTCGCAGATTTATCCAAACATACTCTTGACATGAGATGCCAGCTGAATACCATAACCAAGACTCTCCGCAACAACAATATCCCCTATAAGTGGAAACACCCCACTAAAATCAGCGTGGACCACAATGGGGCAACTCGTCTGATCTCCAACCTGGAAAGAGGCATTACACTCTTGGGCATCAATGTTTTTTTTTTCCTTTTAATAGTTTTTATTAACATATCCAGAAATGTACAAAGTAGGAATGTTACACTTATTAAATGCAAGACTGAACACTTCTAAGTACCCACAAAATTTCTTCTGGCAATATGTATGCTTAGTCTGTAGGTAACCTATAGAAAACTAAAACTGTAGGTATTTTGTAATCCTTGGAAGAAGATAAGCTGTACATAAATGCTTTATGACGAATCAATGAGTCGCAATAAAACTAATACTGGTGAAACTCCGACACCAGGCATACCGCAGCTCGATAATAAACCTAGGCTATTGTAAACATTATATAAACATACTATCAGGGAGAAGGATCCTTAGACAATAGTCTCTGAGACGGGGCCCGGGATTGGGGACAGACCACCCCCGAGGGATCACACTGTGCCCTGCCCACACGTTCAAGGGTTATCCGTCTCAGAAGGCTCTCTCCACTGACTCTAAAGCTCAGTTCCATTATGAGTCGATCTTATACCTAACCACAAAAAAGTAATCTTAAGTGTCTTGGAGCAACCTTCTCCAGAGCAAGTGTTAAACATTTTAGACTCACAATAATCATACAAAAATAACAAGAAAGAGAGGAAAAGCGAGAAGTAGGGGTTGAATAAAGTGGAGGTAGAAATAAAGAGGAAGGAAGGAGAAAAAAAGGGGGGGAATGCAGATTTATTCCCATTGTGTACTGAGGAGACCCAGGTCCCCAAGGAGTTCTTCCTCAAGCCCAGGGATCACTTTTACAAAAGGTTAAATGGTGCAACCTATGTGGGCTGCCCACGGTTCCCAGATGTTCCTGAAAGCACTCAGTCTATCCGAGATAGTACAAGCTATTTTTTCCTGCGTCATCACCCATGTTATTTTCCGCTTAGCTTGTTGGAAAGACACAGTTTGGGATTTCCAGTTTCTAGCTAGAGTTAGCTTAGCTCCTATTAATATAAATCTCATCAAAGTCTGAGTGCCCTTTGGTAATCCAGGGATGTTCTGATTAAGTAGACCTATCAACAGGTTCTGAGGAATGTTAATCTTTGTAAATGTTCGCATTAGCCTAAAGATAGCATTCCAAAATGTTCTAATCCTAGGGCATTCCCAGAAGATATGCAACAAGGTGCCCATATGTCCACAGTTCCTGAAACAGAGACGTGATGTCCCAGGGAACATTCTGGCCAACCTTTCAGGGACCAGATACCATCTTTTCATTATTTTGATGTTAACCTCCACCAGGGAAACATTATTTATGCCCTGGAGAGATAGTTGAAAAATTTTGTGCCATTCCTCTAGATCCCATTCAAGCCCAAGGTCCCTCTCCCACTTGATCATATAGGGTGCCTTGTTTATGGGTTCTGCCAAACCTTCATAAATCAGTGAAATCCCTCCTTTTACATCCAGTATCTGGGAACACCAGTGTTTGTAGGGGGATACTGAAAAGTCTCCCGACTTGTCCAGATGCAAGGAATTAATGAAGTGTGAGATTTGGGTGAGCCTGAATCGTTCTGAGGGGGGCATCCCTAATTTATCTATGCAGTAGAGTGTGAAGTAATTAAGGAACGTAGACCTGTTCAGCCCTCTGAAAAGTCATAGGGGGATGTTTGTGACCACAAGGGTCTATGACCTACATTTTCCTCCCTAAAGTGACTAAATACTTCCAAACCGTCTTGGGTATTTGTTCCGTGGGATATACTAGTTCACCCTCTCCCTGGAACCCGAACTTACCCTAGATCTCCTTACCGTGTTTTAAAAAGTTGATAGAGAGGTCCCGTATTTATTACAAAGGGACCACCTCCAATTGTAGTTTTATTACTTTTCTACCATAGACCAGGGACTTTCCAACCGGTCTTACAAGGGACCCTGTAGTG
>BLSH010535174.1:386481-398090 GCA_018402905.1 Glandirana rugosa
TTTTTTTTTTTTTTTCCTTTTCTTTTTCCTTTTCACCTCCCTTCTTTTTGCTCCTTTCTCTTTTCCTTTTCCTCCTATCTCCCAGACCTATCCTCGTTCCCTTCTATTCCTCTTGGTATGTTCCTGACTCCACCATTCCAATAATGCAATATAGCTATTTATTCATTATCTAGTTAATTCCATACCTTTCACACATCACTCACTATGATTATGTTGCACGCATCTATCTTTAACACACTTTCTTACAGTCATGCATCCAATTTGGGGACCAACCTTGGACACCCCAATCCCCACTTCCTTTCCATCATGCCGGTCCTCCGTCTGGTCTCTTGGTGGGTGTCGCTTACCTAGCCCCCTCAGCTCCCGGATGGGGTGCTTCCCGTGCTTGTCCGTTGGGGTTCGGTCTGTGGAACCAGGTGACTCCATTGTAAGTATGTGGTCCTTTCAGGCCCCCAACTTCTACCCTACCATAATCCTAAGTGTTGGTGTACTTATCTTTGCACTTTGTTTTCTAGATACCCTGCATCCACTCCTGAGGAAGCGAGCAGAGCTCGCGAAACGCGTTGAGATATAGATGCAGAGATATAGATGCAATGCATACTCACCTTAATTGGTTTCATTAGGCTTTATGTATACCGTTGGTTGTTATCACATTCAATTATGTCATTCTTGCAGCTCTAGGCTGATAGGGACTACCAGCATCTGGCCTAAATATCCATCTTTATACTTATTTGTGCATGTGGTGATCTACTTTGTACTCTGATACCATGTTCAACATGTATAGTTACGGTTGATATGCCGTACAATTATGATTATCTATTTGTATACCTATATGTTAACCACATGCACAATAAAATATTTTAATTACGTACGTTGCAAGCACACACTTCATTCAAAGTCCCACCCTTTATTTGTATATAGAAGTGGGAAAGTAACGCTGAGAACAGCGTCATCGGCACTGACCATGTTGGTGGAGTACTCGAAACACTGCAATATGGTACACAGGTCTCGCATGGAGGCCCAATTGTTGGTGGTGAAGTGGTGCTGTTCTGCAGAGAGAGTGACCCGTGTGAGCTGCAGCTGAAACTCCACAATTGCCTGCTGCTGCTCGTACAGTCTCTCCAGCATGTGCAAGGTGGAGTTCCACCTTGTAGGCACATCGCATAGGAGGCGGTGAGCGGGAAGACCGAACTTCCACTGCAGCGCAGACAGGCAAGCAGCAGCAGGGTGAGAATGCCGAAAGTGCGCACAGACGGCCTGCACTTTCTGCAGCAGCTCTGACACATCCGGGTAGTTTTTTTTAGAAATTTCTGCACCACCAAATTCAGCACATGCGCCAGGCAAGGGATGTGCTTAAAACCGGCTAGGCCCAGAGCCGCTACAATATTTTTCCCATTAACACACACCACCAGACCGGGCTTGAGGCTCAGTGGCAACAACCACTCATCGGTCTGTTGTTCAATGCCCGTCCACAGCTCCTGTGCAGTGTGGGGTTTATCCCCCAAACATATCAGTTTTAAAACAGCCTGCTGTCGTTTCCCCCTGGATGTGCTGAAGTTGGTGGTGAAGGTGTTATGCTGACTGGATGAGGAGGTGGTAGAGGAGGAGGAGGCAACAGGAGGCAAAGAGAAATGCCCTGCAAACCTTGGTGGCGGAAGGACATGCGCCAAACTGCTATCTGCCTCAGGCCCACCCACCACTACATTTGCCCAGTGTGCAGTTAGCGAGATATAGCGTCCCTGCCCATGCTTACTGGTCCACGTATCAGTGGTTATGTGGACCTTTCCACAGATAGTGTTGTGCAGTGCACACTTGATCTTGTCCCCGACTTGTTTGTGCCGGGAAGGGATGGCTCGCCTGGAAAAGTAGTGGCGGCTGGGAACCACGCACTGTGGGACAGCCAGCGCCATCAGGTTTTTAAAACTGTCCATGTCCACCAGACGGAATGACAGCATTTCAAAGGCTAGGAATTTTGAAATGCTGGCATTCAGGACCAGGGATCGCGAGTGGGTAGGTGGGTACTTCCTCTTTCTCTCCAGTGTTTGGGAGATGGACAGCTGTAAGCTTCCATGGGACCATTGTGTGGAAATGCTTGGGGACGGTGGCGGACATGGTGGTGTTGCTGTCACATCATCTGTTTGCTGAGTGGCAGGTGACACTGGCACTGTAGAGGTGGAGGAAGAGGCCAAGGCAGCAGCAGAAGAGGAAGCAGGAGGAGCCCGAGACCTTTCTTGGATTTTGAGGTGCTTATTCCACTGCAGCTCGTGCTTTGCATGTAAATGCCTGGTCATGCAGGTTGTGCTCAGGTTTAGAACGTTTATGCCTCGCTTCAGGCTCTGATTGCACAGCGTGCAAACCACGTCGTCAGCACATTGTCTGAAGAACTGCCACGCCAGGGAACTCCTTTGAGCTGCCTTTGGTATGCTAGGTCCCTGGGTGTGGTGGGTAGTAGCAGGCATAAGTTTTAAGGGACGGTCGCTCCGATTTTGCAACCTGCTTCCTCTTTTGCTGTGCTGGTGCCTCTGTGCGACCACCACCTCTTCCTCCAAACTGCACACGTCACTCGCATGACCTTCATTCCATATGGGGTCTAGGACCTCATCCTCCACATCATCCTCCACATCATCTTCCACCCAGTCTTCACCACTGCCCTCCTTGTCAGTCTGCACACTGTAGAAAGCCACAGCAGTTGGCACCTGTGTTTCGTCATCATCAGAGACATGCTGCGGTGGTGTTTCCATGTCCTCATCCTGAAACAGGAGAGGTTGGGTATCGGTGCACTCAATGTCTTCCACTTCTGGGGCAGGGCTATGTGGATGGCCCACGGAAAGCACACCAGCAGAGTCATCAAAAAGCATAAGAGACCGCTGCATGACTTGGGGCTCAGATTGCTTGGCTGATTTACAAGGGGCTGAGGTGAAAGACAGATGACCATGGGGTTCAGGTGCCAACTCTGAGCTTTCAGCAAGGGACTGGGTGGGAGACAATGCGAAGGAACTGGAGGCATTGTCAGCCACCCAATCTACTATCGCCTGTACTTGTTCTAGCCTCACCATTTGTTGGGTGGCATTTGGGCCTACCATATAACATTGAAGGTTCTGTCGGCTTCTCGCACCTGAGGAAGGTGTTTCACTTGTGCATGTAGCTGGCACAGATTGACCACGTCCTCTCCTTACAACAGGAGCTTCACCAACACCAGCAGCACCATGACCACGTCCCTTATTTGACGCTCTCCTCATTCTGGACGCAAATGTACTATTTAGCACAAATTTATATTATTTTTTTAAACCGGCAATGTAGACGCACTTTTTAAGTTTGTGCAAGAAATGCACAGCAATGTGCAAATGTACTATGTAGCACAATTTTTTTTTTTTAAACCAGCAATGTCAACGCACTTTAATTTTGTGCAAGAAATGCACAGCAAGGTGCAAATGTACTATGTAGCACTATTTATTATTCTTTTTTTTAAAATCAGCAATGTAGACGCACTTTTTAATTTTGTAGAAGAAATGCACAGCAAGGTGCAAATGTACTATGTAGCACTATTTTTTATTTCTTTTTTAAATCAGCAATGTCGACACACTTTTTAATTTTGTGCAAGAAATGCACAGCAAGGTGCAAATGTACTATGTAGCACTATTTATTATTCTTTTTTTTTTAAATCGGCAATGTAGACGCACTTTTTAATTTTGTGCAAGAAATGCACAGCAAGGTGCAAATGTACTATGTAGCACTATTTTTTATTTTTTTTTAAACCAGCAATGTCGACACACTTTTTAATTTTGTGGAAGAAATGCACATCAAGGTGCAAATGTACTATGTAGCACTATTTGTTATTCTTTTTTTTTAAACCAGCAATGTAGACACACTTTTTTTTTGAGCAAGAATTGCACCACTGGCCCCAAATGTAGTATTTAGAATATTTTTTTCTTCTAAACCAGCAATGTAGACGCGCTTTTTATTTTTGTGCAAGAAATGCACCGCTGGCCGCAAATGTAGTATTTTGCACAAAAAAAAAAATGTTTTTAATTTGTCTAACTTCAATGTAAAAGCAGTATTTAAATATGCCAAAATGTTGTCAACTGAACTAACAGAACACGATTAAAGTAGTGTCCCTGACACACAAGCAGTTGCAAGTGCACTGCACTTGCAAAAATGGCTGCAAACGCCCACCTAACAAACAGAAAAATTGCTTAGGTTTTATATGTGGCACTTTGCTTAGCAAACAAAATGTACTCTAGCAAACAAAAATCTCCTCTAGCACCCACCCACCAATAAATCGCTGTTTTTAACAGATTTTCTAAAGCTAATCTGTCCCTCACAGCAGCAGCAGCATCCTCTCCCTACACTAGTATGAGATGAATTGACATGCAGCACTATGTGACTAAAGCTTATATAGAGGCTGGGTCACATGATACACTGGCCAATCACAGCCATGCCATTAGTAGGCATGGCTGTGATGGCTTCTAAAGGCAAATGAGTGAAACGCTTGTTGATTGGCTGCCCTGCAGCTATTCAACAGGCGTGAAAAAATGCCTAAACCCCGAACCCGGACTTTTTCTCAAATGTTCGGGTTCGGGACACGGACACCCTAAAGTCCGGCACGAACCCGAACTTTACAGTTCGGGTTCGCCCAACTCTATTCTAAACATCACACAGATGCGCCACTTCACAGGCATACTAAAGAGACCCCCCAGGCACGATATATAAAGGAATATTTCATTTTTATATTTTTGCTTTAATCATTATTAAAATAATGCTCCTGAAAAAACAATCAATTTAAAAACGTGTTTTTGCATTGATACATGTCCCCTAGGGCAGGACCCAGCTCCCCATACACTTTTTTATGGCAATAACTTGCATATAAGCCTTTAAAATGAGCACTTTTGATTTTCATGTTCGAATCCCATTTGATTTTAATAGTGTTTGTGTGTTTTCACAAATTTTTTGTCTGTTTGCAAGTTCTGGTCCGAACCAAACAGGGGGGTGTTCGGCCCATCCCTAAACATCAGGGTCATGTTCACCTTGAAAAAACTCCTGGAGGACTTTGGTGAGTACACTCAGGCTGTGTAGATTCCATACCACTGTATTATTACACCTCCATAAAAACACGTTGGGACAGATATCGTTTTCCTCAATAACAATCGAAATACCTGCATAGTCTGACCAAGTAATGTCATATATTGAGGATGAGGATATCTGTTGTAGCAGCCACTTATCAACTAGGAACAGGTCTATATGTGAATATTATAAATGTCTGTTAGAGAAGAACATATAGTCCCTTTCTCTACCATGCTGACATCACCATACATTGTAGGTCAGATGCATGCAGAAGTGAGCTCAGGGTTGGACGGGGCTTAAAAACTTTAGATGACATGTCTAAGGCCAAGTCAGGCCAAGTAAGGTTGAAATCTCCTCCAAAAATGAGGCTTCCGATTCTCAGGGGGTATATCCTCTTGAGGAGCTTCTTTATGTAGCGAAAATGGTGAGCGTTGGGTACATACAGTATCTCACAAAAGTGAGTACACCCCTCACATTTTTGTAAATATTTTATTATATCTTTTCATGTGATAACACTGAAGAAATTACACTTTGCTACAATGTAAAGTAGTGAGTGTACAGCTTGTATAACAGTGTAAATTTGCTGACCCCTCAAAATAGCTCAACACACAGCCATTAATGTCTAAACCACTGGCAACAACAGTGAGTGCACCCCTAAGTGAAAATGTCCAAATTGGGCCAAAAGTGACAACATTTTGCATGGCCACCATTATTTTCCAGCATACCTTAACCCTCTTGGGCATGGAGTTCACCAGAGCTTCACAGGTTGCCACTGGAGTCATCTTCTACTTTTCCATGACGACATCACAGAGCTGGTGGATGTTAGAGACCTTGCGCTCCTCTACTTTCTATTTGAGTATGCCCCACAGATGCTTAATAGGGTTTAGGTCTGGAGACATGCTTGGCCAGTCCATCACCTTTACCCTCAGTGTCTTTAGCAAGGCAGTGGCCCTCTTGGAGGTATGTTTGGGGTCGTTATCATGTTGGAATACTGCCCTGTGGCCCAGTCTCCGAAGGGAGGGGATTATGCTCTGCTTCAGTATGTCACAGTACATTTTGGCATTCATGGTTCCCTTGATGAACTGTAGCTCCCCAGTGCCGGCAGCAATCATACAGCCCCAGACCATGACACCCCCACCATGCTTGACTGTAGGCAAGACACACTTGTCTTTGTACTCCTCACCTAGTTGCTACCACACACGCCTGACCCCATCTGCACCAAATAAGTTTATCTTGGTCTCATCAGACCACATGCCATGGTTCCAGTAATCCAGGTCCTTAGTCTGCTTGTCTTTGTAGGCTTTCTTGTGCATCATCTTTAGAAGAGGCTTCCTTCTTGGATCACAGCCATGCAGACCAATTTGATGCAGTGTGGTCTGAGCACTGAGAGGCTGAACCCCCCCCCCCACCCCTTCAACCTCTGCAGCAATGCTGGCAGCACTCATACGTATATTTCCCAAAGACAACCTCTGGATATGACGCTGAGCATGTGCATGGTGCGTCGACCATGGCGAGGCCTGTTCTGAGTGGAACCTGTCCCGTTAAACCACTGTATGGTCTTGCCCACCATGCTGCAGCTCAGTTTCAGGGTCTTGGCAATCTTCTTATAGCCTAGGACATCTTTATGTAGAGCAACAATTCTTTTTTTCAGATCCTCAGAGAGTTCTTTGCCATGAGGTGTCATGTTGAACTTCCAGTGACCAGTATGAGAGAGTGAGAGCGATAGCACCACATTTAACACACCTGCTCCCCATTCACACCTGAGACCTTGTAACATTAATGAGTCACATGACACTGGGGAGGGAAAATGGCTAATTGGGCCCAATTTGGACATTTTCACTTAGGGATTGTTGCCAGCGGTTTAGAGATTAATGGCTGTGTGTTGAGTTATTTTGAGGGGACAGCAAATTTACACAGTTATACAAACTGTATACTCATTACTTTACATTGTAGTGAAATGTCATTTCTTCAGTGTTGTCACAGGAAAATATGTAATAAAATATTTACAAAAATGTGAGGGGTGTACTCAGTTTTATGAGACACTGTACATGTTCACTAGAGTGTACAGATTGGAATTAATAAGGCACAACAGGATAATGAAACAACCTTGTGGATCCAAGATAGATTCCCTGAGTTCAAAGGATAATGAGTCTCATATTGCTAAGAGGACACACTTCTTTTTTTCAGGAGCAGATGCCAAGAAGATGTGGGGGTAGGATTTGTGGCTACATTGAGGGGTTGCTTGTACATGAAAGTGTGTCTCATGTATAAAAAGAATGTCCGCATCTTGCTTGCAAGCTTCCTTCCACATAGAGGTCATTTTGACAGGGAGATCATGAAGATTTAAGAAAAGGAATTTCAGCAGGGGTAAGTTGATGTCATTGCAATGTTGCAATGTGCAAGACTAAGAGAGCCGCAATGCCAGCCCTTGGGAAGACTGGGGAGGCAATCGGGTGATAAAGAGGCCATTGAAAAGTGTGCATAGACCCATGTACACATAACTGCATGGTGTTCCAAAATGAGAACTAGGCAGATAGAAGTATGAGATGAACAACAGAAAAAAAAAATAGTACCCCCTTTCTAAAAAGTGAGGTATCACTCCTGTGATCACCGTGAACTAATGAGGTGCTAGTGCACAGTAATGATGGATAAGAGCCCAAGTCATAGGCCATTGGTAGGGATGGGCCAAACGACCCCCTGTTCAGTTTGCACCAGAACTTTCGAACATTGCAAAAGTTTGGAACTTAATAATAAACCCCATTGAATTATATGGGACCTGAACTGTAAAAATCAAAAGTGCCCACTTTGAAGGCTTATATGCAAGTAATTAGGCATACAATGGATATGGGGCTCCGGGTAAAAAATGTTTTTAAATGAGCAGTGATTTATTGATGCTTAAAGTGAAAGCATAAATATGAAAAAATCCTTTCCCTGCAAGCTTTCTTTATTTTGTAAGCAACGGCTTGGGGAGCCAGTCTGTATGATGAGGCCACAATGTAGTACACTGGGAACAAGATTAGAGATTTTTTGCATAAATTCTGGTGACTACAGACTTTTGATAAAATTAAACAGTTACCGAAAAAATTGGTCTTTGAGTGGTTGTGGTGCCTTCTCACCGTAACCCTATAGAGATATCCTTGATGAAAGAAAGAATTGGCCTTGCTGTCAAAATTTTAAAACATATGCACCTATTAAACAGGTATGGAGAAATTGGTCACTGACGGTGGTGCCTTCACACCATAACCCTATAGAGGTATTCTTGATGAAAGCAAGAATTGGTCTTGCTGTCAAAAATTGCAATGATATGCACTTGCCAACAGGTGGAGAAAAATTGTTCTTTGGGTGTTAATTGTGGCCATGAAACATTCCACATCCCAAAAACACTTAAAGTGGTTGTATACTCTCCTATCATTGTCAGCTAAGGAAGCTCTCTGTAGCCTCTGTTTAATCTGCAACTGCCATGAAGCTGCACATGTGATCCATTATGACACCACCCATTGGATGATTTGCTAGTTTGGTTGAGAGCACATTCAAGGAAAAAGCTAGCATTTCCGGCTTGCCGGGAATATTAACTCTTTCTTGACACTATCAAATCGATGGGTAGAAAACCGCTTTAATCAGCGACATCAGCATCAGGGGCTTCATAGCTGCTGGTAATCCAGGACTGATTAACCACTTGCTGACCGCGTAACGATTATAAGCAGAGTTAGTGTGGCTCTGTCCTGCAAATTGCGGCTTATAGTCATCACTTCGTGGGCACGACGCTAGGGCTCATGCCTGCCACACACTCCCTGACGGGGTCGTGGGTCGGTCGGACTCGATGTCCGCCAGTGAACCACGATTACCTGTGACAGAGCCAGAATGGGGACCCGCCGATGTAAACACAGCGGCTCCCCGTTCTGACAGGAGGCATGACAGAGATCTACAGAATCCTGTACTCGGGATCAGTTAGATCTCTGATGCCCCTGGCAGCCCAGCCCCCACACCATTAGAACACACCTAGGGAACACAGTTAACCCTTTCACTGCCCCCTGCAGGTTGACCCCCTCTTTGGCAATGATATTTATACAGTAATCAGTGGATATTTCAATTTATGATCGCTGTATAAATGTCATTGGTCCCAAAAAAGTGTCAAAAATGTCCGACATGTCCGCCCCAATATCACAGTTTTGATAAAAATTGCAGATTGCCGAAGAAGAACATAAATCGGCCAAAACGTATGAGTAAATTAGTTTTTTTATATTTTTTTGGATATGTATTTTAGCAAAAAGAAATATTGTTTTATTTGCAAAATTGTAACTCTTTTTTTGTGTATAGCGGTGATCAGAAGTGACGCAGAGGTGATCAAATACAACCAAAATAAAGCTCTATTTGTGGGAAAAAAAGGACACAAACTTTGGGTACAACATTGCATGACCGCGCAATTGTCAGTTAAAGCGATGCAGTGCTGAATCGAATAAAGTGCTCTGGTCCTAAGGTGGGAAATCCTTCCGGGGCTGAGGTAGTTAAATATTAGATGGTCCATGGAGTCTGTGGACAGACACGTTCTATTATCAGTAACACATCCACCAGCAGCAATGAATGCCTGTTCAGAAAGCACGCTGGGTGAAGGGCAACCCAGCAGCTCAGTTACATACTGGGCAAGTTCTGGCCAGTGGTCTATTCTCATGACCCAGTAAAACAGTAGATTGTCTACTGGAAAGCTCTTCATCTCTGTTTTCTCCCCTAGATAATCATCCACTATGTGATGCAGATGTTGCCGATGTGATGTGGAAGCTGACAGCCCTGGGCGGCGAGGACTAAAAAACTGTAAAATGCATCACTTAGGCGGAGCCTTCTCCACTGCTCTGCTCTTGACCAACAGAAGCCTCAAAACTATACTTTCCACGACACTGTAACCTACCAGAGTGTGAAAAGCATTAGACGGGGTGTATTCTGAGACTTTCCCCTTGTAACGGTGGTCAAGGAAGGTTGCCAATCAATAGTGATCATTCTCCTTGATGCCACGTATTCTTGGGTCGTTTTGCAGGCTTTGAAGCATGAGGGAGCCCATTCACTGCAAATTTGTGGAGGCATGAGAAGCAGACTCATCAGGGTCACTGAGGATTACACTATCTGGAACTGCCTCCTCCCACCCATGTACATTACCAAGGGTTCTGGGGATGGAAACCTATCTATTACTGTTTGACGTATGTCTTCCCCTGCTTATATGCCTCCAAAACTGCCAGAATCCTCCTCCTCCCTCTCCTCTTGTGTGTTCTGTGGCATAAGAACAATGGTGTCTGCATAAAGTGGGCCTTGAGAGGAAAGGAAGTCCTCCTCTTTCTACTGCTGCTCTGCCTCGAGTGCCCTGTCCATAATGCCATGCGGAGTCTGCTCCAGCAGGAACACAACAGGGATTGTGTCACTGATGCATGCAGTGTCACGGCTCACCATCCTTGTGGCCTCCTCAAATGGTGACAGTACAGTGCATGCATCCTTTATGAGCAGCCATTGTCGTGGGGAAAAAAAGCAGAGCTGGCCTGGGCCTGTTGTTGTGCCATACTCACACAGGTACTTGTGTGCAGCCATTGCAGCATTGCCAAAGTCGAGTTTCACCTGGTGGGCATGCCACAAATCAGGCGGTTTAACGGGCGGGTGGAATTCCCGCTGAATTTCAGCCAACCAAGCACTGCTTGAAATGGCTACAGATTCTTCTGGCCTGCTTTAGCAGATCTTCCAACCCTGGGAACCTACATAAGAAACGCTGCACCACCAAATTGAGGACATGTGCCAGGTAAGGCACATGTGTCAACTTTCCCTGTCTAAGGGTGGACAAGAGGCTTGTGTATGGCAAACCACCATTCCTGGCTCCAGCTGGTGTGACGTGAACCACCTCTGGACCTGCCCCTGCAGAGCTGCAAGAATCTCTGCTCCGGTGTGGTTCCTGTTCCCTAGACACACTAACTGAAGCAATGCATAGCACCTTTCAGCCTGACTCATTGAATAGCCTCTTGAACACTTAGGAGATACTTGTGGTTCATAGGACAATTGAGCAGAGGAGGGCATGGAGCAGGAGGAGGTGGAGGGGGTAGATCTGACAGATTTCACATCATTACCACTAGCTGTATGGAGATGTGGGGGCACAACAAGCTGCAAAACTGAGCCCTGTCCTGCATCCTTCCAAGTTGCAAGCAGAGTTAACCAGTGTGCTGTGAATAAAATATATCGTCCCTGACAAAGCTTGCTGGACCGAACAACACGGGGGTGTAGAGGTATGTCGATCACCATTACTACACTTTAGACAGTCTAGATGGGGGAGGTGGAGGAGGACGAGGTACGGGAGGAGACGAGTTAACAGGATACTTGGTGTTCATAGAGGATTCACAAGTTCTCCGATAAGTTACTCAGTCCGACTTTCCACGATACGTAACGAAGTCAATCACACAGATCCCTTGTCCTTGGTGTGGCCTCGTCTCTAAGAACGTCGAGACGTCCCCGTCCAGGTCTCCACCAAGTGCAGTGTGGTCGACCTCGGTCCTTACCACCAAACGGTATGTGTTCGGAGA
>BLSH010535174.1:449124-463051 GCA_018402905.1 Glandirana rugosa
ACTCCTAATTGAACACTTTTTAATGATTTTATTAACATGAATTTCCAAATCAGGTACATTTAAACTATAAAATCCAACAGACGGGGTCAGATATATTTATATATACACGACCTGCAGGTTACGACCACGAAAATTTACACTCAGAAATCCGGGACACATAATCATACGTATGACATCGACGATCAATGTGCATGTTAATGTTTTCCCCATGGTGGTATTATGATATCGGATTCAGACAGCGATTCGAGTAAATCCAAGAGATCATTTTTATCTTCGGTGAAACAAGGAAAAACTCTTTAGGCTTAGTTGTCCGTGCGATCGTTCGGGTTCCGTCCGGACCCGGACCTGGACTTTGTCCCGAAGTTCGGACGGACCAGCAGAACCCGAACTTCCAGAGGTTCGCTCAACTCTAATCCTGTGTAATCTCCAACATCATATGATTTGGAGCTTACACAGATTCGGATTTCTCAAAAAGGAACAAAGTGGCTTCTATTTTTACTAGAGAACCTAAATGAGCTTAGCGACAGACTTAGGCTATAGTATTATGGTGGTACCCCTTTTGTAATTGTACGTGTAACTAGCAGCTACAGTATGCATACTAATACACAGGGCCTAAAGACTCACATTTAAAAGCACCAGCATTGGACGTCCAGCACATATATATTTATATAGACTGGGGCAGACAACCTAAAATATCAAATTTACATGGACTAAACCTTTAAGTACAATTATTTTAGTAATTTTTCACAAGTTAATCCTCATTGTTATATTAAGCATTTGCAGTATTTTGATGGTTGTGGATTGTTTTGTTGTTTAAATTCAGCTCTAGAGTTGGTCAGCTTTGAGAGCCACACATCATTTTTCTTTCTGCACACTCCAGTGAAGTATTAACTATAGCTGTCCTTTCAATTTTCAGTTTTTCATACAGCGTTTTAGGTGGAATTGTTCATAGTATCATCATCACCTTTCGGAAGAAGTGTGCCTTACATTTCAGCCCTCTCACACTTGATAATATCCACATCAATATATCATCATGTCAGATCCTGGTCACTCACTCATTTAAATCCCTGAACCTTGACAGCCTTGCAATTCAATGGAACTACAAACTCTTACTAATGTGAGTCATAAATTATTAGCATCTTCAATTATAAATTATAGTTGGGAACATGGTCATTTTTTGGTAAGACACATCATGTAACAGAATATTTCCAATCCATCAGGCAATTATAGTTGGTGACACCATGCGTTTTTTTCTAATACTTTGAAGACAGTTTTGATGATTTATTGGGCACCTGAATTGAATAAGAAATTGTATATATTTTCATTTTCTACAAGACCTTACAGGTGTGAATGTGTTCTAAGTATTAGGATTTATTACTATACGTTTATTATATATCAAAACTGATTGTTTGTCATGATGCTGTCTATTAACACTGTTCTAGGCTAGACATTAAAAAATGCTGTACACTTTATAAAAAGATCAGAGTAAGTTTAAATGAACATCTTGGGCTGAATAACAGGTTCAATATACTGTAGGGACATTTAAAAAGGCCTGGTCATGAAAAAAAAACAAAATTATTGCAGGTATAAAGTACAAGTTACCTATACCTGCAGCAGCCTTCAAATTGTTACGATTATGGCCAAATACCAGACTGCCAAGGCTTTGGAAATTCCTAATATTACCATTGCTTACCCAGTCCTTCCTGCTTTGTATTGATTTCTTTTGACCAATCAGACTACCCATTATAAAAATGAGTCAATAGAAAAGGGTGAGGGAGGAAGGCAAGCTTCTGCCCTACCCAAATAGCATTCAGCCACAAAAGCAAAATTTTGTAGGCTACTGCACAAATCAGCTCAGAGGAAGTTCCTATATGAAACGAAATGCGTCAGCATGACGTCATTACCTCCGTATGACATCATTATGTCCGTGAGCTCCATCCATGTACAGCCTACCACAAACCCTTTGCTCTGACCAGGAGTTCCCATCACCGTACAAGGGCCGCTCCTTCATCCCTGTTAGCGGGAACTGCACTATGCATGGCGGGATTGAGCCCGTGAGTGAATGAGGCTCCTACTCGGAACGGATTTTATGGTCTGCCCCCTGCCTATTCCCAGCTCTGTTAGAGAGTCCTGACTGTGGCCAAGATCCGCTCATATATTCCACCCAGCCAGTGAAAAATGACCACATGGCCAGCGGACTGGAGGTTACAAGAGCGCAAGACTCCCAACCCGAATGATTGCTGAGGAGCTGCAGCTGAAGCGCAGATGACCAGCCACAGCCATTCACATCCGACTGGAAACCTGGTGAGATTTTTTAATGTCTTTATCCCCATCAAGGGGAATTGCTATCTATCTCACCATTGACTAGTCCAATTCCGTAAACTTATAGAACTGCTTTATCTTCTGGGTTTAACCACAGGTGAAGCCTCTGGCCATATGTACTGCTTGTGAGTGTTCCCCCTGGGGAGATACATGCCCGCCATTGTTTACCAGCCTATGCAATACAATATGGGAGGATCACCCTGAATATTTGAACTACCTAATTACTGGCAGGGAGCCTGTCTCCCAGGGTAACTACAGTCTCTTACTGGGACTCTTGTTATCTGTCGAGCCTTGCACAATCTGCCACCATTATCACACAGAATAGCCCGTACCCCAGTCTAAAGTGCCCCCAAAGAGCCTTTTTGCAATACAACCAATTTGGGGACACCTCATGGACCGCACACTGTCCATTTTTTTCCGGGTCTGTGCAATAGCGTGTATGGTATGATTGGATGTATGCAGTAGCGCTTGAGGGTAGAATTGACAACGTTAGTCATTTTAACTTTGGGAAATTGTGGTGGAGGTTTGTTTTTTGCTATTATTTTTGTTGTTTAATTTACTTAACAAAGTCCTTTATATCTTTGACTAACTGATAGAGTTGATAGAACCTCGGGAAGTTCGGGTTCGGCAGGTTCGACCGAACTTCGGGAAAAAGTCCGGGTTCGGGACTGAACTTGACCCGAACTTTATCCCGGACCCTGAACCCCATTGAAATCAATGGGGACCCAAAACTTTAGGCACAAAAATGGCTGTAACAAAGTCCTGGCAAGTCCTAGAGGTCTGCAAAAGGAAGGAAAATGGGGGTAAGAGTCGGACAAGTGCCCTACAAAGAAATGGGGATAGGGAAATAACTTAAAATAATTTTTAAATCACATAAAAAAAAATAAAAAATGGAGGTGGATGTGGAGTTGGAGGTTGAGGAGGCGGTGGAAGTGGCGGTGGAGGGTTTTTTTAAACCAGCAATGTAGACATTTTTTTTATTTTTGTGAAAGAAATGCACCGCTGGCCGCAAATGTAGTTTTTAGAATTTTTTTTTTAAACCAGCAATGTAGATGCACTTTTTAATTTTGTGCAAGAAACAATAATCTGTCCCTCTAAGCAACAGCAGGAACCTCTCCCTATAGAACTAGGAGATGATTTTAGAACAATATTCTGTCCCTTAAATCAACAGCTGGAACCTTTCCCTATAGAACTTGGAGATGATTTTAGAACAATATTCTGTCCCTTAAAGCAGCAGCTGGAACCTTTCCCTATAGAACTTGGAGATGATTTTAGAACAATATTCTGTGCCTTAAATCAACAGCTGGAACCTTTCCCTATAGAACTTGGAAATTATTTTAGAACAATATTCTGTCCCTTAAAGCAACAGCTGGAACCTTTCCCTATAGAACTTGGAGAGGATTTTAGAACAATATTCTGTCCCTTAAAGCAACAGCTGGAACCTTTCCCTATAGAACTTGGAAATGATTTTAGAACAATATTCTGCCCCTTAAAGCAACAGCTGGAACCTTTCCCTGTAGAACTTGGAACTGATTTTAGAACAATATTCTGTCCCTTAAAGCAACAGCTGGAACCTTTCCCTATAGAACTTGGAGATGATTTCAGAACAATATTCTGTCCCTTAAAGCAACAGCTGGAACCTTTCCCTATAGAACTTGGAAATGATTTTAGAACAATATTCTTTCCCTTAAAGCAACAGCTGGAACCTTTCCCTATAGAACTTGGAGAGGATTTTAGAACAATATTCTGTCCCTTAAAGCAACAGCTGGAACCTTTCCCTATAGAACTTGGAAATTATTTTAGAACAATAATCTGTCCCTCTAAGCAGTAGACTCTACCTAGTCCAGTCAGATCGTTCTGTGCAGCAGGATGGGGTCTGCAATCTGTCCCTCAAAGCAGCAGTACTAGTAATCTCTACCTAGTCCACAATCAAATCGTTCAGTAATGCAGGATGAGATGTTATATAATATCTGCAATCTGTCCCTCACAGAGCCAGCAGCACCCTCTCCCTAAACTAGCCTGAGAGCATATGACATGCAGCACGGTCACTCCAGTCCCATATAGAGGCTGGGTCACATGATGCACTGGCCAATCACAGCCATGCCATTAGTAGGCATGGCTGTGATGGCTTCTAAGGTAAAACCAGTGAAACACTTGTTGATTGGCTGCCCTTGAATCAAATACCAGAACCCCAAACTCGAAAACTTTTTTGAAAAGTCCGGGTTCGGGTCCGGGTCCCGAACACCCCAAAGTTTGGTATGAACCCGAACTTTACAGTTCGGGTTCGATCAACTCTACTAACTGACTACGTCCTTGATGATACATTTGGGGAACCAGTTCCCATTTTATACATATACTGCACAAATCTGCAGCTAGAGGCTGCACTTTTTAAATGCAGTAGTTTTGGGTTACATCTCTCTAAAGTTCACCATACATTCAGTGATGTTATCCCCAGTAGGTCCAAACTTATCTCCTCCAACAGCTGCAGCATCCCATCCTATCTGTAGCCTAGCTGGTAATGATGTAGTGCCAGGCTGCCTGTACCTGCACACTGGCATTCCCCAAACACACGTACACAATATTGTCCAAAGTATTGTAACACCTGCCTTTATACTCACATGAACTTTAATGGCATCCCCGTCTTAGTCTGTAGGGTTCAATATTGAGTTTGCTATAACAGCTTCAACTCTTCTGGGAAGGCTGTCCCCAAGCTGTGTCAATGGGAATGTTTGACCATTCTTCCAGAAGCACATTTGTAAAGTCAGGCACTTATGTTGGACGAGAAGGCCTGGCTCGCAGTCTCCACTCTAATTCATCCCAAAGGTGTTCTTTCGGGTTGAGGTCAAGACTCTGTGCAGATACAGTCAAGCTCCTCCACCCCAAACTCACTCATCCATGTCTTTATGGACCATGCTTTGTGCACTGGTGTGCAGTCATATTGGAACAGGAAGGGGCCATCCCCAAACTGTTCCCACAAAGGTGTCCAAAATGTCTTGGTATGCTGATGCCTTAAAAGTTCACTAGAACTAAGGGGCCAACCGCAACCCCTGAAAACCAACCCCACACTATAATCCCCCCTCCACCAAATGATTTGGACCAGTGCATAAAGCAAGGTCCATAAAGATTTGGATGAGCCAGTTTGGTATGGAGGAACTTGATTGCCTTGCACAGAGTCCTGACCTTAACCTGATAGAACATCTTTGAGATGAATTAGAGTGGAGACTTTTGAACCAGGCCTTCTCTTTCACATCAATGCCTGACCTCACATATGCACTTCTGGAAGAATGATCAAACATTCCCATAGACACACTCCTAAATCTTGTGAACAGCCTTTCCAGAAGAGTTGAAGCTGTTATAGCTGCAAAGGGTGGGCCAACTCAATATTGAACCCTACGGACTAAGACTGGGATGCTATTAACCAGTTGCCTACCTTCGCCGCCTTACAAACATCCATAAAACCCCCTCCTCTGTACATAGGGCGTCTCTTTTATGTCCTACAGTTTCATATCTTTGTTTATTTCCCCCCTGCTCAGCTATTGTGCACAGCCTGTGCGATCCTATGACTGGGAGCTAGTCAGAAGCCTTCCTCACTGAATGATCACTCGTAACAGACAATCACAGTGAAAATTCAAAGTAACATTTTAAGCCAAAACAACAACAAACAAGTAAGGCTTGATTCACACCTATGCATTTTTAGTGCTTTTTGCATTTTGCAGATTTGCACTACAATTAATTTAACATGGTTTCCTATGGACCACGTTCTGTAGTGCAAACCTTCAAAAGTGAGAGTGAGTGAGAGAGAAATGAGTGAGAGAGAAATGTTTATTGTGTGTTCAGGGAGTTAACCCTTAATTAACTGGGACATGCTCTTATTTTACTTCTTAACCTTTCAGTTTGACCTGTATAATCACTATTTTACAGTTTCATCTCATGTTCCATGTTTTATTTTCAATAATTTCCTGGAAAAAAATATTATAAAGCACATATATACATTGTTATCTTTAAGGATGTACTGTTCAAAATATGTGGTTTAGGGGATATCTGTAAGAACTTTAAATTACTAATGCATTATGAGAAAAATCCAATGTATGCAAAAAAAAAAAAAACCTTTATTTCTTTTGTATGTAACTTTAACATGCTTTGTACCAAAAATGTAATTTTAATGTTGCAGTAAATAGAACAAGCAGCAGAATAAAATGTATGTTTCCCCAATATTAATGATACTTGTGTTCATAATATTACTGATACAACTGGAAAGAATTTTTTTTTTCCAGTTTTTTACTTTTTTTTACCTTTTAAAATGCAAATACATTTAAAAAAATCTCAGAGGACTTTAGGGTCACAATAAATCCCTGTTTGTCCCCAAAAAAACAATATATGCATCAATTATTTATCATAAGTAATTACAAAGTTATAGACTCATGAATGGACAAATAGCAGATTTGTGAAAATATGGTCTGGTCCATAGGAAGGAGGTGTGAGAGCCAAAATGGTTAAAGTTTATGTGCGAGTAAATGCAGGCGTTCCAATAGTTTTGACAATATAGTGTAGTTTGGCTTATTCAAGTATATAAAGGTTAGTGTGCAGGAAGGGTTGGTAGCCTTGCATAGAATATTAAGAAATATAATGACCTGCTGAGAAAAGGAGCAGTTGGTGTCACAGGATAGTTGCAGGGATGTCAAACTGGCAGAACTACAAGTCCCATCATGCCTCTGCCTGTGGGAAACACGCTTGTAACTGTCAGCCTTGCAATGCCTCGTGGGACTTGTAGTTATGTAACAGCTGGAGGGCCGCCAGTTTGACACCTGTGGGTTAGTGTATTGGGGCTAAGGTGGGTAGTTAAGGGAAATTTTGAAAGAAGATGAAGTTGTCCTTTCAGGGCATTACTTTCTACTTGTCCCTCACCACCCCAAACTGCCACCATACCACATGAGGTTTCTCAGGTTACTTCCTGGCCAAGGTGCAACTTACATAAGGGCTGTGCACACCTCTCCTGCTTCTGCTCTCCTGACTTTTTATGGTAAAGTGAAAAAGCACATTACCTACCGTGTTTCCCCAAAAAAAGATCTTATATTAATTTTGGCTACAAAAAAACTCACTAGGGCTTATTTACAGGGGATGTCTTATTTATGTTCTAAAAAAACTGGAATAAAACCATAAACAAAGTTCCTGTGTCCCCTGTCTTCTCTCCCCATCTCCCCATCTCCCCCTGTCAGGTCAGAAGTCAGTATTTTGACACAATTTTATTACCCAAAAAAACCCATCTTGGTTAAAGACCATATAAAATTATGTAATCCATTTTATAAAAAGATTATACCGGTATAAGGTGCAGTGTGTCTCTCTTTGTAACTGTATTGTGGAAAATACCTTATTTACAGCGCCCTTGGGTGGTCACATGACCTGTCTGAGCTCGTCTTCTCCATTCCAAGATCCCCACTGACGTCAGCCCACTCCGAGCACTGAAGAGGGGCCGCAGACGTCACCTGGGAGGAGAAGAGGGAAGAGCAGAGATCCACGCTGATGTCAGCCTGCTCTGAGCACCAAAGAGAGAGGGGCCACAGACATCACCTGGGAGGAAAAGAGAAGACCTCCAGCAAGGCTGTTAATAAGGTATTTTACATAATACAGTTACAAAGGGAGACAAATTGCACCTTATTCCGTTATAATTGTTTTACAAAATGGATTACATTTTTTTACATGGACATTACTAGGGCTTATTTTCAGGGTAGGTCTTATATTGCAGCTTTCCCCGATAATCATGCTAGGTCTTTATTTTCGGGGTAGGGCTTATTTTCTGGGAAGCACGGTAGTATAGGCAAATTGCAGGTTCTCATTAATGAGAAACTTTTTTGTATTTTCAGTGACCTTATACAATATTTTTATTGAAATGTTCATGTTAGCTTTAAGGCTAACCATATACATGCAAATCTTAGTGCTCTTTCACATGGGTGGTACAAACAGTTGGCTGAGACATGGTTTTACTGCTCCTGAGCTGCCCACCTGAATTATTATAACATCAAAGTCTGACAGGGCTGTACACATGCTTTGCTTTGTGGTCACTGCATTTTAACTCAGGCTGCACAGTTTGACAGACAGTAACGCCTCATACACATGCTTAGATTTTCGGATGACAAAATGTCTGTTTTTTTGTTGGATGCTAGTCTCATGTCGAAAGTGAAGAGCATACTAACGATACGAAAATGTTTGTATGACCGTATTCAACGTCAGAAGTGATGTAATGTGTTGAATAGCTTTGTATGTATTTTTTCATTTCTGAGCATGCGTAGTCTTGATCGTATGATTTTTTTTCTTACGAAAACCATACTAATGATATGAAAATCAGACATTGCCTTGACATACGACAAATACTTTCTAGTCTGCACAACCAGCTTTTGTTGTCCGAAAAATCTAAATCGGCTGTCGAAAGAATCATACTAACGGTAAGAATTTCGGACGATTGGCCGTCGTACGAAAATTCCCGTCCAAAATTTGCATCGTATGTACAAGGCTTAACACTAACTGACATTGATACCAATTTAAAAAAAATCTGTTCAAGAAAATACTGACGCTGACCTTTGTCCCTGACCTTGACTCTGACCTTGATCCAAACACTAATTCTGGTACTGACCTAGATCAGACCTTGATCTAGGTACTTTTTGTATTTTATTTATTTATTATCATTTTTTTTTTTTTTTTTTTACACACACTTTTTTATCTCTGCAAGAAAAGAGAGAGATACAATGTATTTTTCCTCCATTCACAGAGAGAAAAAACATGGGGCCAATCAGAGGCTATCACAGCGATCAGATGATCCAGAATCAGGCGTTTCAGGTCCTGACTGTTAGTTAGGTGGCCTGGGGTTCTTAGTGAGACCCCAGTGTCTGTGCTGCGAGTGTTCCCAGCACACAAAGGGAGATATGAAAATATGCGGCCCCACGGAAAAAAGGCCCAGTCTAGTGGGGCCACATGTTGTGCGAAGGGGTTAAAAAGCCAAATGCAAACTCACAGAAATATAAAATCAAAGAGCTTATCTGCAGCCATGCCACATTGGATGGAAGCCGTCTACCGGAAGCACCACTTGTGACAGCAAACAATGTGTTGTCAGTGAGGAAACCAATCCCAGTGTTCCAGGAAGTGAGGAGAGCCACTGTGGGACACAAGGCAGGATGTGGCCTCACATCTGGGATGGGCTGGTTGCTATGATAATGCATAATGCAGAGCCCCTAGTAGCCCCTTTCTCATGGTTTGAGTTCCAAAACATATTACCATAGCAACCAGCCCACCTCAGGTGTGACGTCACATCCTGCCTTGTGTCGCACAGTGGCTCTCCTCATGTCCTGGAACATTGGACTTGGTTTCCTCACTGACAACATGCTGTATACTGTCACAAGTGGCTCTTCCGATAGGCTGCTTCCATCTAATGTGGCTGCTCTCTGAATTTATATTTCTCTGATTTTGCATTTGGCTTTTTAATCGTAATAAACCCATTGATGCTGCACTTAGCTGGCACCCCCTTGTGTTCTTTTTTTGTAATATTAGAGATTCATTCCTGTCTCAGGCAGAGCTGCCTAGTGAAGTACAACACTCTTCCTATGGAATTTTTATGAACTCCTCATGCACATTTAATGAACTACCTATGCTACACAAGCATATGTCTTCACATTTATCTAGGGGGGTAGAGGCTAACTCATGTGGATGGTGCAATAGCATTTGTTTGCCTCTGCAGTGTTATCCACAAAACTTTGTAAATAAGTACATTTTCTCCATCACTGATGGCCACTGACGAGGCTACACTGGCGGGCACTGATGAGGCAGTACTGATTGGCACTGATCAGGCAGCACTGATGAGGTGGCACTGACAGGCACTGATGATGGGGCACTTATATGCAGCAATGATGGGCACTGATAGGCGGCACTGATAAGCAGCACTGATGGGCACTAATATGCAGCACTGATGGGCACTGATATGCAGCACTGATGGGCACTGATATGCAGCACTGATGGACACTGATAAGTGGCACTGATGGGCACTCATAGGCGGCACTGGGTACTGATAGGTGGCACTGATAGGTGGCACTGGTAGGTGGCACTGGTGTGCACTGATAGGTGGCACTTGTGCCCCTTACCTAGGGGTCTAGGGTGGTCTCCCTGTTGGCCCTGATCGGCTCCCTGGTGGTCCTGGTTGGGCACAACCCTGGTGGTCCCTGAGCAGGCTCCCTGATGGTCTAGCATGGTGATCTGTGGGGGGACTGCACTGATAAACCATCAGCACAGACCCCCCCCTGTCAGAAGAGCAGCCAATCAGCTCTCCACTGCTCAGGTCTGCAGACCCGAGTACAGGAAAAGCCGATAAACTGCTTTACTGTTTACACTGTGACCAGCCATGATTGGTCACGGCTGATCACTTGTTAAAATGCTTCCGATGGAAGCTCTTCACCAAGATCGGTAATGTGACCCCCCGCACTATCGATCGCCGCGATGGGCGCCCCCGGGCACGCGCCGGCATTTTATCCTGAGGACATCATATGACGCCCAGTCAGGATAACTCAACCACTTCCCGGCCATCATTCTGAATACGGTGGTAGGGAAATGGTTAAGTAAACAAGATCTGGACAACTGCACCCCTTTAATCCTCAGTTAAAAAGCAGTCTTTATTATAAATCTTCTAAAAACAGTTCACCAAAAACAAAAATAATGAACAGCCAGGGTTGACTCATTTCATGCTTATCATCCCACCTAGCTCACTTCTGTGCACTACAGACCACCTTCCCCCATGTTATGGAGTTGAGAGGTGTTCTATAATCAAAATGAGCAGCCTAGGATGACAACACTGGTCTTTCAGGTTCACACTATTGTGAATTTAATGCAGATTCCCCGCATCCAATTCGCAATAGCAGGAGATTATGACCGGCTCTCTATGGAGCCGATTCACATATCTTCGCTGTGGCTCCAGTGCGAATTTGCTCAGGAGCCTTGTGCATCTTTTGGTCCGTTGCAAGTCCGAATTCAGCCAAAAATTTGGGCTGAAACGGTGAACCAGGACACACCGGAACCCTGCTGGGAGCCGCATGCAAAGATAGTGTGAACCCAGCCTTAGATATTTGGTATGGTGAGTGAGCGGTGTCATTTTAGGACAGGAAACATGTTACTGATAGGATCACCAGATGAAAATAAAGAAAAGAAATGTCTCCAAAAAGAATACTAATAGAGCCACTACATCTAAGGACTAGTAGGCTGCAATATATTACTTTTTTTGTTCTCGGGCTTAGGCGTACTTTAACTTCTCAGCATGAAAGTGGCCATTATCCATTTTGTTCTAATGTTGTTTGCTTTCTTTGTTTAACAGCAGAGTGCTGTTTAGAACATGTGAGGACTCTAAGGAGAGGAAGCCCCGAAGAGCCCTGGCATAAAACTGTCAACATGCATGAACTTGCTCTATAAAAGCAAAATATCTAGCAAGCAACAAACAATGTGCATGATAGATTTGCCTGGGAGGCAGCAGCTTTTTTTCCGAGAGATACTGGGCAAAAGACCTTTCCATTGGAGCCTGCCTGCTGCTGAGTTCTGGCCAAGGCCCCGTGTCTTTAATAAGACTCTGTTCTGATTCATTGTGACAGCAGTGGCTCCTGTGGAGAAACAGTAGCTTGGTCTTATAGAACTAATTATGACCCAGGGAAACAAGGGAAAAATACTTTTTAGCCAGGTGTTACCCAGCAGGGCTCTCCAAGAGTCACACCATTTAATTAGGAGCCCCGCTGTTTGATAATTAGAAGTAACGTGAGCACAGCCATGTACCAGCAAGTGACGTATGGTGAGAGCAGCCTTGATATACTTGTCTGGGTAAGTAGAAATTAAAAGGTAAAGCAGCCATACAGAGCACATGGTCTGGTCAGGGATGGATTGGGGCAGGACACAAACAGCATGATAGCTGGGACTCAGGAGGCAGAGAGGTCCCATCCCAAAACACAAAATACAACTCATTAAGGGCAAATCACGGACCTCTGAGGATCACTAATTTATGAGAAACAAATAACGCTTTGTTAATTACTTTGTGTCTGTCATCGTTCAGTGGATGAAAAATAAGTTGTCGCCTTTTGGCTTGGACGATTAGTCAAAGTACAAAGAAGAAACAGATGGTTATGGTTTAACTTAACATTCTTAGATATTGTGCCAACAGCGCATCTTATACTGATTATTGATTTTTCCTTATTACACCTGAGCATGCAATATCTTAGTTTGTTTCAAGCTGCCTTGTGTTGTGTAATAGAATGATTCGTTCTTGCTCTTTGAAATATAGTGGTAATATAGTGGTAATTATTCAATATTAAGATGCTGATGATATATTTTATTTTTCTCATATTTATGGATGTTAACTCTTTTATAACCAAACTGCATTGATCTATCCCCTCAGTGTCACCACTGAGCAAATTTTAGGTAATTTCCATATCAACTTACATAGTTATATTCATATGGGTTTATTTACTAGTGTAAAATCTGGTGTAGCTCTGCATAGAAACTAATCAGCTTCTAGGTCTTTTGTCAAAGCTCAACCCTAAGTTCATACCTATGTGTTTTTTAGTGTGTTTTGCAGTTTGCAGAAACGCACTACAGTCCATTCTATATAGTTTCCTATGGTACACGTTCACATCTATGTATTTTGCATTTTTGGAAAGGACCAGGGGCTTCTTTCCACATTTTGTGTGTAATAGATTTCAATGAAATTGCACCAGAAATGCAATTGTTGTGTTTGTGATGCCATTTTTGATGTGTTTTGCATTTTGCGGTTTTTATTTTTCTGTTTAAACACTGTATATAGCTGGTTGCTAAGGATTGGGCCGGGAAGCCGGCCACCATGTCCTTAACAACTGATGAGTCATCAGCTGTCAGCAGGGGTTCCCTGCTGACAGCTGAATATAAAAAAAAAATTGGCAGAAAAAAAAATTATCAAAAAACCCTTCGGGTCTAGTATGGATAGTATGAATTCGGAGGGGACCCCCCCCATGCCAATTTGTTTTTTGAAAAATGGTGTCAGGGGGGGCGTGGCTTGCGCGCGCTAGCTGATGGCCGCTTGAGCAGAGAGCTCCTGACCGAACCGGAGACAGATCGACTCACGGAGCAGATACCGGACGTGGGAACAGCTCAAAAACACACGAGGATGTCCTCTACGTATCCAGCAACCGCACAGCGCAAAAGAAAAGAGGAACGTCGGCCCCAAAAAGTCACAGACTTCTTTGTTAGGCCAGCGCCGAACAACATGGGGAAGGAAAATGGCGCGGATGGAGCGGCCTCACAGAGGCCGGAGGCCTACACAGATCTCCCTGATGATGACGCGGCAGGGACACAGGAGCAAGAAGCACTTCTCTCTCCTCATCGATCATCGCCCTCAAGTCCATTGTCACACAGCCCTGCCAAAGCAAGAATGAGGCTGGATTCCCCTTCTCATGCAGCCGCAGTGAGTACTGATCCTCTGACCTGGGGCCCTGATCTCAATGCACAATCCCCCATAGCCTCATTTCCCACTACAGGCCAGCCAGTAATGGACACTACCATGAAGGAAATGTTAGTTTCCCTGCAATCCTCTTTAATGTCCAACTTAGCCCCTCTT
>BLSH010535174.1:467237-488488 GCA_018402905.1 Glandirana rugosa
ACAATTTGCCCCGAAGGTCCAGGGTTATTCGGGGGGCAGTCGTCTGGGGTTGTTGGTGTCGGGTCCCAACAACCCTTCTCCGGGAACAGGGGTAGTTGTACCCCCGTTCCACGAAACCTTACCGCCCCGTCTCGGGGGGTTTCGTGGGACGGGGGGGTACAACTCCCGTACGCCGGACCATACCAAGTCCTCCCCCCCGCGAGCGAGTAGGGGAGGGTAAGGAATGGACGACCCGATGTACGAACTTATTCCCAGACCATACCTGAAACTCCACATGGACTGTGGTAAAAAAAAAAAAAAACAGAGTTATCAAAAATAACTTTTAAATGTATTATGTTATCATTTAATTTGTATCCATATGTAATCTGTAAAATACTGCTGATCCTACAACCACAATATGTTTAATTTACTATTGTATTATGTAAATTTTCAATAAAAACTATTGAGACAAAAAAAAAAAAAAATGGTGTCAGGTACACCTCAAAGTCCATACCAGACCCTTATTCAAGCATGTAGCCCAGCAGGTAAGGAATGGGAGGGGATGAGCGAGCGCCCCCCCTCCTGAACCATACCAGGCCGCATGCCCTCAACATGGGGGGGCAGGGTGCTTTGGGGGGCTCTGCCCCGCCATTCCAAAGCACCTTGCCCCCATGTTGATGGGGACAAGGGCCTCTTCCCAACAACCCTGGGCTGTGGTTGTTGGGGTCTGCTGACGGGGGGCTTATTGGGACCTGGAAGCCCCGTTTAACAAGGGAGGCCCCAGATCCCGGCCCCCACTATGTGAATGGGTATTGGGTACATCGTACCTCTACCTATTCACCCCAAAAAGCAGTGAAATGTAAAAAAAAAAAAAAAAAAAAACAAGAGCCAGTCCTTTATTAAAAAAAGAAGCCCCAAGCTGTCTTCTTCCTGAGCGGTCTTCTCTCTGAGCGGTCTTCTCCCTGATCTGTCTTCCCCCCAAGCTGTCTTCCCCCCAAGCTGTCTTCTCCCCGAGCTGTCTTCTTGAGCTGTCTTCTCCCCAAGCTATCTTCTCCTTGTGCTGTCTTCTTCCTCACCCCAGTTACCCCCTAAAAACTGATCTTCTTCTAAGGCTGTCATGTGTCATCAAAGGGGCGGGTTCTCCGGGTGAAGTCACCGGATGGCCATGCCCCATGGCTATATAAGGGATGCCAGACAGCAGGCGACAACACAAAGGAGGAAGACAGCTTTAGAAGAAGATCAGCCTTTTTTTTGTTTTTAGCAGGTAACAGGCAGAGAGGAAGAAGACAGCACAAGGAGAACACAGCATGGGGAGAAGACAGCTCAGGGAGAAGGCAGCTCGAGTAGAAGACTGCTCAGTGAGATGACAGCTCAGGGAGAAGACAGCTCGGGGCTTCTTTTTTTAATAAAGGATGTGTCAAAACCCCGCTTTTGTTTTTTCTTTAACATTTCACTGCTTTTTGAGGTGAATGGGTAGGGGTATGATGTTCCCAATACCCATTCACATGGGGGGCTGGGATCTGGGGGCACCCTTGTTAAAATGCGGTTCCAGATTCTGATAAGCCCCCCACCCACAGACCCCGACAACCACAGCCCAGGGTTGTTGGGAAGAGGCACTTGTCAACATGGGGCAGAGCCCCCCAAAACACCCATCCCCCCATGTTGAGGGCATGCAGCCTGGTATGGTTCAGGGGGAGCGCTTGCTTGTCCCCTCCCTTTCCTTACCTGGTGGGCTGCATGCTCGGATAAGGGTCTGGTATGGATTTTGGAGGGGACCCCACACCATTTTTAAGAAAAAAATTGTGGTGGGGGGGTCCCCTCTGAATCCATACTAGACCCGAAGGGCCTGGTCTTTACCTGGGGGGGACCTCATGCCATTTTGCTCCCTGTTTTTTTTGCCAGCAATTTTTTTTACATTCAGCTGTCAGGGGGAAACCAGCAATTAAAGTAGCAATTAATATAGCTGTTGGCTATTTAACCAAACAACCAAGCAGAAATTACTCTTAAAAGAGAAGTATGGGGATGTTTTTATTTTTAGGATCATACTTACCTAGGTGGATGCAACATCTGTCCCCTGCCGGCACCAAGACTGAGAAGTGGGCAATCAAACACCACAGATTGCTCGGTTCCCAGTGCTCCCTAAGCAGAGAGCTGGTGACTGTCAGTCACTGTCTCTCTGCTCTGTGCCTCCCGCCCCCATGCTGGGCTTCAGCCTCCTGTCTGCTGAAAACAGGTCACAGGAGTGCAGAATGAACTGTACCCCTGTGATCCACAGGAGAAGTACAGCCAAATGAGCTTCTCCTTTAACTGCTTCAATACAGGGCACTTTTACCCCCTTCCTGTCCAGGCCAATTTTCGGCTTTCAGCGATGTCACACTTTGAATGACAATTGTGCGATCATGCAACACTGTACACAAATGTAATTTTTATAATTATTTTCACATAAATAGAGCTCTTTGGTGGTATTTAATGTCCAAAAAGACCGAACATTTTGGGGAAATTTTATTTTGTTAGTTTCTGTCAGAAAATTTTGTAAATAAGTAATTTTTCTCCTACACTGATGTGCGCTGATGAGGCTGCACTGATGGGCACTGATAGGTTGAACTGATGAGACGGCACTGACGAGGAGGCACTAATATGCAGCACTGATGAGCACTGAGAGGCAGCATTAATGGGCACTGATAGGTGGCACTGATGGGCACTGATAGGGGGAACTTATGGGCAATGATAGATGGCACAGATGGGCGGCACTGATGGGCACTAATGAGCGGCACTGATGGGCACAGATTGGCCTCACTGATTGGCACAGATTGGCATCACTGATGGTCACAGACTGGCATCACTCCTGGACACTGTTGGGGCTGGAAAATTGGACGGGACTTTGAATAGCAGTAACACGACAAACAAAACGTAGATTATAAAGTATAAAAATATACATTTTATTACAAATATTGGACTACACAAAGAGTAGTAGTAAGAAAATGTCACATGAGCATAAGTACTGATTCCCAGAGAACTCCAACATTTTGACTTTTTCATACAGTCTTCATCAGGGATAAGGTTCAGTTGGACAGTACAAGTGAATAGAACACTAGAAGATAAATAACAATCACTACAATTGACATCACAATATGTATACAAGCACTAATGCAACAATCAAGGTATGCATAGCTAAACAGACATCAAACTTACAACAAAAAGGTGACCAAATTGTGCTCGACAGACCAGCACCAATCTCCCTAAGGGAGGTGTCCAAAGAAACCACTCAAGGGCAGGGCACTGATGAGGTTGCACTAATGGACACTGATAAGCTGCACTGATGGTCACTGAGGAGGAGGTACTGATGAGCACTGATAGGTGGCACTGATAAGGTGCACTGTTGGGGCTGCACTGATTATCAGGCACTGATGATCAGTGCCCTGAATATCTGTACAGGTCTCCCCTGTGAGGAAATGCAGCTGATCGGCTCTCCTCTCCTCACACTCTGTTAGTATGAGGCAAGGAGTGCTGACAAACGGCATTTCCTTGTTTACGGATGATCAAATGGATAAAGAGCCGCGCCTTCAGCTGTTTATCATTTGACATTGTCCGAGAACAATGGTCATTTGTCCATACGGCGGGTGAGGTAGTTAACCACTTCAATACCAGGCACTTACTATCCTTCCCGACCAGACCAATTATCAGCTTTCAGCGCTGTTGCATTTTGAATGACAATTGCGCGGTCATGCAACGCTGTACCCAAACAAAATTTGTATAATTTTATTCCCACAAATAGAGCTTTCTTTTGATGGTATTTGATCACCCCTGTGGTTTTTATTTTTTGCGCTACAAATAAAAAAAAATAAAACATTTTGAAAAAAAAAAGTTTCTCTTCTGTCACTAAATTTTGTATATAAGTACATTTTCTCCTTTACTGATGGGCACTGATGTGGCTACACTGATGAGGCTACTCTGAGGGCCACTAATGAGGCAGTACAGATTGGCACTGATGAGGTGGCACTGATAAGGTGGCACTGATGATGAGACACAAATAAGCAGCACTGATGGGCACTGATAGATGGCACTGTTAATCAGAACTGATGGGCACTGATAGGTGGCACTGATATGCGGCACTGATGGGCACTCATAGGCGGCACTGATATCTGGCACTGGTGGGCACTTATAGGTGGCACTGATGGGCACTGATAGGTGGCACTGATGGGTGGCACTGATAGGTGGCACTGGTACATGGCACTAGTACATGGCACTGTATACCTCTTACCTGGTGGTTTAGTGTGGGCTCCCTGGTGGTCCCTGGGTGGCCTCCAAATCATCTCCCTGGTGGTCCTGGGCGGCCTCTTCATGGTGTCCCTGGGGGGGGGGGAATCCCTTGTGGTCCTGGTCAGGCTCCCTGTTGGTCCAGTGTGGTGACCTGAGTAGAGGAAAAGCCGATATACTGTAACCATCTGTGATTGGTCACGGCTGATCACATGGTAAAAAGCTTTTTACCTTGATCGGTAATGTGGTGGGTCAGACTGACCCACGGCACCACCGATCGCCACGATGTGCGCCCCTGCAGGTTATCCTGAGGACGTCAATAGAAGCCCAGTCAGGATAACGAAGCCAACGCCCAGCCGTCATCTGTCAATAGGCCGGACAGGAAGTGGTTAAAGACCAGTCATTGTCTGTTGATAAAGGTCAATAATCTTTCTCTAAGTAAATTCTAGGCTATTGACACTGAAGGGTTGGTTTACTAAAGGTAAATAGGCTGTTCACTTTGCAAGGGAAGTTGCTATTTGAAATTTTCCCCAGAGCTTAGTGAATGTGGTGAAATCTCACTTTTGTAAATAACACCAAGTCACCTGCAAGGAAAATAAAAAAGCAGCATTTTTGCTTGCACATGACTGGATAATGGAAGTCAGCAGAATGCCACCACATTCATTAAGCTGGGGAAAATTACTTTGCAAAGTGCAACTTCCATCCCTTACAATTTTGAAAAGTGAGACCTTTATGCAATGTTCACTGACAGCAGCCTTTTCAAAGCTCATCAGGATACTCTTCAGTACAGAAGACTCCCCAAATGCTCCATACAGGCAGCCATCTTCCTGATCGGTTTCCTCTGGATGTTCCCTCCAGCTGGGCAGATGAAATTCTCTAGACCTTTAGCCCCCCTGCTGGGAAAAGGCTGAAGAAAGAAGGAATTTCACAATGGCGTTTTCACAGACAGAAGCCCAAGGGGGAAGAAAATACCTTTCTGAAAGGTCACGCCAGATATGTGTTTTCTTTGTTTCATCACAGCATGAATGATCACAAATTTAAACTAGCGTAAAATGACTTTTTGAGAGTTATTCTTTTAATGTTCTCCATTTTATTTTTCTATGAGCAATCAATGGCCCTGTGCGTAAACTACTGCCCAATAATAGGATTGCCCATTAATGAAACTCAGACTCCAAATGAGTCATCACATGATCACTGTACACGGGATTGAATCACCGAATGGGCTTATTTACAAAACAAAGTAATTAATTGCTGTAAAGCCTCATACACACTACTAGTTGTTTTCGTTCAACCCAGCAAGTGACAGCTCAGTTCGGAGCTGATGTACTAACTATGTAATGTTAGTACAGCGATCTCCCCTGCTGTTCTGATGTGTTCTGACAGGGGAGACTGTGCTGATCGGGAGCCAATGAACAGACCTTAATCGGTCATGCCCCTTCAACAGAAGCCAGCTAGTGTTGGACCAGTTGGACCTGCAGTATACACGGGTCCCCAATGTCGGCTGGTTTCTATTGAACCGGCCAATGCCACCTAACATTCACCCCAAGAGTACTAGGCTTTATTAGTAAGCAAGAAATCTTTGTTGGCTTGATAAAGGATACTTGTTGAGTAAACCTGGGGTAAGGAGGTTAACAATGGCCATGAGGAAATTGTCTGAACTGATCCAAATGGTAACCTTCCATTGTCTGTTTTATGATTTTTCTTTGCACGATAGATTTGTTGAAATTTTGCTAAACACAAAACTAGGGAAATTTTGAGCTTATCCCTATTGGTGACTTTGCCTGTCGCTGGCAGTACTGATATCATAAATAGGCTAAAGCTGATTGTGTTAATTTTAATAGTGATGTCATGCAGCTGAAAATTCTAGGAACTTTGCTGTAAGCTATATGACTAGGTCCACTATACAGAGGAAAACATATTGTTTGGTTTTAAGAATTAAGACCTGCTTAATTAGTGTATGACTATACTTCAGGCTGGGTTCACATATGAACCGCATGCAGCTCACAGCAGGGATCCAGTGCGTCCTGGTTCACCGTTGCAGGTCTGATTTCAGCCCAAATTGTGGGCTGAATTCGGACCTGAAAAGGACCAAAAGATACAAACCACACCAGACTCACTCTATAGAGAGCTGGTCAAACTCTCCTGCTATTGCAAATTGGATGTGGAGAATCCGCATCCAATTCGCAATCACATCCTATTCGCAATGGTGTGAACCCTACCTAAATGTTTGCTTGAAAAAATGGACTAGAAGCTAAGTAAATATTTTCCCTTTCAAAGATAAAAATAGGCATTTATTTTAAATGTTATACCAGATGCTTCTAATCTGCACAAATGAAGTGTGCTTCTAAGACAGAATGCTGCATTTCCCCTTCAACAACAAACAAATATTTTACCTATTCCATAAAGACTGTCATTTTTATAATAGGTGCTAATTGCATATCAGACAGAAGCGGGGTCACTTAGCATACAAAAGTGCAATCTTTGTAAGCTACTTTCTGAAGTGTCTGATTTGATTATCAAGCTTAATCATATTTACAGAAAATACTATTTATAATCCTTACGAAATGACATTTTTTTTCTTGCATCAATGATTTGAAATAAAACAAATTAAGAGCTATATTTCTGCGGTCTTTTAAATCCACACTGCAAATGTGAAATGAAAAGAAGTGACTGCCTGTAAGCAGAGACTCCAGAAAATGTTAGCCTTAAGCAGGCCATAGACGGTGCAAATATCTTTTCTGCAACCACGGGTCGCAGGAAAGAAATTTGCACAATTCCCCCATCAACACAGACAGTGTTGATGCGGGAATCCTTCCTGCTGAGCAACTGTTTTCTCCCGGGAGGGGGGGTTTTCCCCAACCACCCCACCGGGAGAAGATAGTGATTATCACTAACGGTTATGGCAGAATCTGACAGGCTGGTTGTACCCAAGTTGATTGATCGATCAACTTGGTACATTAAGCCTGCCCAGCAATGGTTCGAATCTCGGCTGAACTGGTTGAGATTTGAACCTTCCATGGCTGGCCTTCGACTACAGAAGGCTCTTGCTTTTGTTTTGAAAATTATTTTTATTCCTTTTTAAAGGCATATACAAGTCAGTAGACAGTGCCAAACGAACAAACGGTACTAAAGAAGACAAAAAGAAGTACAAAAAGTACAAAGATTACAAAGTACATAAAAGAAAACAACGTGTACAATAAAAGAACCCCATTTTCACAGGCTCAAAACCCGAGGCCAGACAGGCCGTACACCTGCCCACCTCTAAAAAAGGATCTCTATGGTTGGCACCACTCCATCCCCTCCCCCACCCAAGCCCACCCACCCAGATACTTTGTCTGCCAGTATACATATATGATGTGTGTTTAGCTGACTCATTGCCGGGCTGACCTTCCACATAGATTCCAGCACTCTCCGCTCACAGTTACCCCTGCACCCTATCCCGGCAGAGAACAGCCCTTAGAAGGGCCCTGTTTGCTCCCACCATAAGTTGCCAATCCCCGCACAAAGGTATATAAATAACAGTACTACACAGAACAGTGAAAACACCCAGGGCTCAACACCTTAGTCTGACACCATGGACGTACTCAATAGTCAGCTTCCCCACACTCTATTAAGGCATTGTACAATGGAACTGCTTTATTCACAATGGCCTTCCAAGCCTGGATGGTTGGAAGAGTGGTCCTTTTCCAATGTAGCACCACCGCCTTCCTAGCATAATATATCAGGATAGTCAATAGAGTGCGTATTACCTTCTTGTTTGCAAGTGCGTCCACCAGCCCCAGGAGGCAGACCTCCACCGTCACAGGCACTGTAACTTCAATGACCTCTTTGATGGTTTTGGTGACCCCCTTCCAGAACATCTGTGTGGCAGCACAGTACCAAAATATGTGGAGGAACTCTGCCTCCTGGGAGGAGCACCACCAGGAGGATGGAGAGCGGGCGGGGAACATCTTTGCCAGTTTGGCAGGTGTGTGGTATATCCTGTTCAAGAATTTCTATTGGATAAGGTGATCCCTAGCTGAAACCAACCTAGTGAAATTGATTTCCCAGATGTCATCCCAGTCGTCTCCGTCCATCTGCGGGAAGAACTCCTCCCATCCCAACCTGCACCTTGTGAGAAGGTCCCCCTCTCCCACGGTGAGTTGCCCGTATATGTTGGACAGGGCTTTTTCTAAGTCCTTCTCATGAAGGAGAGATTCCAGGTCACCCACCTAGAGGTCAAGTACCATGGAACCAAATTGGGAGGCGTATGCATGCCTAAGTTGTAAATACCTAAAAAAGTGTGAGTTTGGGAGATGGTATTTTGCTTTCAGCTCATCGAACGTTAACAACTTTCCCCCAGCAACTACATCAGCGATTGTTTTTATCCAATATTTAGGCCAAACAATTGGGTCTGGAATATCGGCCCGCAATCCAAGCCCTCTGGGTAGATCTCATAGACAGTGTAGTATTGTAGGGGGCCCCGAGTCCTTTCAACAGTAAGTGTGACAATGCCTCATAAGATCCGACTATGGCCGCCTCCAGGGCGGTGGCTGTGTCCCCGTCTGGGCCGCAGACTCACCTGTGAGTGAAGACCAATTGCCCAGCCAAGAAATACCTGTAGTCTGGGACCGCCAGCCCCCATGCTTCCATGGGATTTACAGCACCCGTAGTTTAATCCTTGGGTGGCGGCCCTGCCATAGGAAGGGTGTCACCTACTGGTCTATGCTCTTAAATATATGTCTCGGGATCCAGACTGGTGAATTCTGAAAGCTATACAGGAGCAGAGGTAAGAATTTCATCTTGAGTATGTGACTGGCAAGCCGTCTGGACCTGAGGTCTTACCAGCAGGAAAGGAGGCGACGGCTGCTGCCACCTCTTCCTCCCCTATGGCTCCCTCCAAATACTCTCTGGCATCGTCTGGAAGAGTAGGCAAGTCGAGGGCCACAAATGTTGCCAGCAACTCGTCCTCAGCATACGACGCTATTGGGGAGTATAGGGCCTTTTAGAAGTCAACAAAGGTCTGCAGAATTTCTTCTCTACTCGTCAGAAGAAGACCCGGTCTGGGGGAAATACAGGGGATCACCGTCATGGGCCTGTCAACTGCAGTTAGTAGGGCCAACAGTTTGCTGTTCTTGTCCCCCTTCTCAAATATACGTGCTGCACTCTGAGAAAGCTGAGCAGCCGCCAGCTCTTGGTAGTGAAGATACACCTCTCTCCTAGCGAACTGCAATCCAGCCAGAGTATCAGGTGAGGGTGCATCCGCATGCGCCCTTGCACAGTCCCGTTCCCTGTCCTGGAGAGCAGTACACCTGCTGCTACACTCCCTGCACAAGGCCTTTATAGCCGAGATGTACTTCCCCCTCGTTGAGGCCTTAAATGCATCCCACTTTATTTGAGGAGTGTCAGAACCCGCATTGGGTACCCAGTAAGAGGAGATGTGCGGAGGGATTACCTCCTCAACCGTGGGTAGTCCGCATTGACCAGCAAGGGAAGCATATCCGCATTGGCGAAGGCCAGGCCGATTCTAGAGGAGGAGGCAGCGGACGATGACAGATGGGAGTAGCATTTCACACCCGGATGCTTCCACCTCCATATCTCCGTAAAACCGGCGCCTCAGCCCAGTGCAACAACTCCATGTTGGGAGTTCTGTGTGGGTTAGATGTGTCGAGCATGTAGTGTAGAATATTGTTGAAGTCCCCCGCCACCACCAGTTTACAGGGGGCGAGGTGCGACAATTTGTCCAGCAACTCATACAGAATGGCGTTGGAGAACAGCGGGAAAATGTAGACGTTGACAAAGGCCATCTTGGACGAGTATACCAAAATTAACACAATTAGGTAGCGTTCCTCAGTGTCAGAGATAACCTTTTCAACCGTGCAAGGCAAAGGTCTGTGCAGCAGGATTGCCACTCCTCTTGCGTATGAGGAATATGTTGTGTGAACGGCTCTATGTATCCATGTGCATTTTAAGGCTAGACTCTCTTGGAGAAGTATAACATGGGGGTGCTTGGCCTGCAGGTATTTCAACACCAGTGCTAGCTCAAATTTCTAATTTAGACCCCTGACGTTCCAGGAGATTAAACGTATGTTTAGAGCCATGGCTGTAGTGCCCAATTATGGCCACAGGGTGAGGGGCTAGGTTTGAAAACCAGATAGGGGGTTACATAGAGCCATACCAACCACAGAGGAGAGCCAGTAATTCCTATGAGAGCATTGTACATAAACAACAAACATTTTGGAGAGCCCCCGACACCGCCAGGGGCATGGCGGAATTCCACTGCCCCCCCACATTACAGCAACCCAGGGTCCTGCTAGAAAAAAATAAGGTGAGCACAAGAAACAACCCTCAACCCAACACCCAATGTCCCTGTCTCGCCTCCTAAAAACATAAAACATAACCTGAACTGGTGAGCAGACTTATACCCCAGAATCCTTACAACAGCCTATAGGTGCGGTCACACCAGTGCTCCAAAAAGGGGAGCCAGTAGTTCTTCCAGTCCCAAAAGAGAAAAAAACATAAGCTATAAAAGCAAGAAAAAAACAAAAAAGGAAGGGGGGAGGCCCAGTCCTCGTATCCAGACAGTTACTGACCAGGGCCCCGTGAGGTGACAAACCAGGGAGCAAAAAACAGTCAATCTGCAGAGTGAGGAATCCACACCTTCGTCTTTGGAGAGGAGCTGTCCCATCCCGTGCAGATGTGGGCAACAACATAGTACCATAGTTCACACGGATGGCGCTGGGCAAAAAAACAATAGTTAAGGGGGTTACTGCACTCCAGCCACGGTGGATGTAACATGCTTGTATGGGATGTTAGGAGTCTAACGAGCTAACAATGTCAATGTGGGAACTTACATTTCCAAGGGAGACATACCAAGTGGCACTCCAAGGTCCAAGGTGTCCAGCCAGTCAGAGGAGTCGGATGACACATCAAAAAAATTGACCAAACCCCTGTACTCAATTCGAAGCTTGCTGGGGTACAGCATCCCATATTTTAGTCCCTTCTCCTGCAGCCATTTGCGGACCTCCACAAACGAACGGCGTCTTTTCTGCAACTCAGGTGAAAAGTCAGGGAAGAAATGGATGGTGGTGTTCTCAAACCACAGCTGGGGTTTCTTCCTTGCGTCGGCCAGGATGAGATCTCTATCCCTGTAGTTCAAAAAGCGAACTAGGAACGGCCTAGGCTGTGCACCCTGCGGTCTGGGACCAGTCGGGACTCTGTGCGCCCTATTCCTCAATGTAGGCCGAGGAGACCTGCTGTAGGCCCAGGATGTCCTTAAAGAAAGCTTCAGCGAACCAGTTCGGGTCCCGGCCCTCAGATCCTTCTGGCAACCCCACCACACATTATTGCGCTTCATCCTGTTCTCGGTGTCGTCAGACCGTGCAAGCAGATGTCTTACTGTTCGCTGGAGCTCCACATCTGAGATGCGATGCTCGGCTGAAGTGACCCGGCCTCTGAACTTCTCCAGGTCCTGGCGGATGAGGCCACATTCAATCGCCAGAGTGTCTATTTTCCCCATTAACGTCGCTGTGCTGGTCTCAATGGCCAACAGTATGGCCATCGTGGAGGCCTGCACGGCTGGCCGCTCCATGTCTGCTGCCTGAGGAGGTTTGCCGCTCTCCTGATCCATGCCCAGGAGACACACCAGGTCCGTCTGTACTCCTACCGCACGCTCGGTCAGAGGAGTTAAGATGACCGCTGCACGTGTTGCGGCCTGAGCGGCGGGGGTCCTGGGATGCGTCTGTTTCTTAGCGGATCGGCGCTTGTAGGGCATCAAAGCAGAAGCCTGGGCAACTCCACAGCTGCTTTGGAGCAGGATAGGCAACACTGAAGGATGATTATGTCGGATAATGGTGCACGGGAGCCGGAGCTCTCTCTCTCACGTCCTCACTCAGTCACATCCGGCCACCCCCCAGAAGGAACTTGCTTAAGCCTAGTACACACTAGTAATTTTTTTTGTTCGACCTGGCAGGGCTGAATAAAAAAAACTGAAGCTCAGGAGGAGCCACTGTACTAGCTATCCGACGTTAGTACAGCAATCTCCTGTTGTTCTATTGTGTTCAGAAGGGGGGACGCCCCCAGCCTGAACACTCTGGTCAGCGCTCTCAGCCATTGTCTGACAGCGCTGATAGGGAAGTGATCAGCTGACCTTTTCAGTCATGCCCCATCAACAGAAGCCAGCTGGACTGACTGTAGTACACACTGGTCAAATGTCGGCCGGTTTTTATTGAAGCCATCTGACATCTGGCCCGTGTGTGCTAGGCTTTATAAAAGGCTGAAGTCATCCTTATAATGGTTGTTGCTTTTGTAAACCCTGTAGCAATATTGCTTTTTTTTTTTTTTTTTGGAAGAACAATGGAAGTCATACTGGGGAGATGATAAGGTGCTAAAGATGGAAAATGATCCTTCTTTCATTGCTGATTAGGTATAGCTGACGATGCCAATGAGCAGGACCAGATGGGGGAAATGGTTACTAGCATAAAGAGGGAAGTTAAAGCAAAGTAGGCAGCAGATGGTACAATGTATGCCTTGTAATATTTTAATGAAGACAGATTTTAGTCAACAGTGGTGGCACACTTGTGGGAGGTCATAGAGCAACAGTAATCAGTTCCTATGTCCACTGACAAGCTGACTATGATAAGCAGCGGGTATCCCTCTACAGAAATGTCAATGGAACAGTGCAGATCAAGGTTCATGCTCTACCACTAGCAATTACCACCACAATTGTTCTCCTGATACACCCTTAATGGTAATGTTGAGGGGTCCTCTTGCCCCCGTGACCTAAATTTGTTGAACAGTTGTGCTGGATTTATGCATAATGTGAAAAAGTAATTTCCTGTTCTCTTTTGAAGGTTTATAACTCCTAAAAATTAAATGAGACTTCCAGACTAGGGCTTAAAGTAAAACAAAAGCAGTCATATACATATTGTACTGAAGCATTATGCAGAACACCTTCCAATGGATAACTTAGCCTCCACACTGCTCTGAATGCATATGTAGCATGGAGTACACTCTGGTGGCCAGCGGACAGTGTTATCCTCTCTCCATTAAAAATAGTCCCATACCCACCAATTTGCCTAGATGAAAAAGAGTGACATCACAAAGGATGTAGTTAAACCTTCAAGTGCTTTTTTTAATTTTCAAATTACCAAAAAGCCATAATATAAAGGTTGTAGATACGTGTAGTGGAGCATATAATGTTTAACATTAAAGTGTATTTCCACTTTTGCAGCCAAATTGGGATAACACCTTCTTTATATGTATTGCATGTCCCCATTCACATAGTAGAGCTTATAAATTATTTAAAAATTGCCGCTTGACTTTTTTTTTTTTTTTCCCACAAGTAGTTTTTATTGAAACAAAAAGTTACACGAGATAAACAGAAACAGGTTTTTAAGCATTAAATAGGTAACTCTATGAAATGTAATCGGTTTATATTTCCAGAAAGCAAATATTATGAACATTTAAGGCTGTACGTTAAGCCTCGGCTAGCGAGCATTCGTGTACCAGTGGGTCCGGGGACAGTCTCACTGTCTAAAAGAACAGAGGGGTGGACATCAAAGGAAGCCCCCCCTACAACTATGGGTCCCTGAATCCCCTAAGGTGAGGCATCTAGATAGTTTTTGTCTACTCATTTGGAGGAGATCTCCTAAGAGACATGGGGAGGGAGTGGGGAAAAGGAAGAAAAGAGGGGAGAATAACAGGGAGTTTAACAGAAAGGGGACAAGAGGCTCTCGGCTACCTTCTCCGACACCCAGGGGCCCCCAATCATAGGGAGCGCCGCTGTCGAGGATGTTTCAGTAATGGGATTAACTAAGTTAGCCATCTATTTGCAGGGGGGTCTATATTAGGTTTGAGTACGTTTGCGTATGTTTGAAGGCCAGCCAGGCGCCCCAGGTTCTGGTGAATTTGGCAATGTTATCCTGAGTTATGTGTATCAGCTCTTCAATCTCTGCTATGCAATTAATGCGGCGGAGCCACTCTTAGAGAGTGGGCGGGGATGTTGGGCGCCAATGCACGAGTATGCACACTCTGGCTGCATTTACCATATGCATTGCTACAGACTTAAAATATGTTTTTTTTAGGAATTTTGGTCAAGTGCAGCAGGTATTGCTCAGGAGTGAATTCTACTGCCAGATTCGTTACTTGTTTAATCAAGTCATGGACTCCGATCCAATATGGGTAGAGGAGTGGACAGCCCCACCATATATGCAGGAATGTTCCCTCCTCCTGTCCACAACACCAGCATCTGTCAGAGACAGAGGGGTAGAATATGTGCAAGAGATCGAGGATTCTGTACCAGTGCGTTTTGAGCTTATACCCGTTCTCCTGGACAGAGACATTTAGTGAGCCCTTGTGGATGTATAGGTGGAAACAGTCCCAGCTCTCCTGCCCCATCTCCTCCCCTACCACCTCACTCCAATATGCCTGTTCAGTTTTCATTAGCGTTGATGATTCGGCGGACAGGGAGTGTTGGATGGTTGCTATGACATGGTTTTGGGGGGATGAACGAGAGCATAAGGATTCAAAGAGGGTCAGTGGCCTAGTGAAGTGGTCCCTGCACGATTTGTCGCTTAAGAAATGTTTTACCTGCATATAGGACCAGAATGAGAAGGAACCTGTATTACAGCACTCCGCAAGCTCCGCAAGCTTCAGGAACCTACCTCTACAGAAAAATTGTTGCGCTTTTATGTCCCTATAGGGCCACTCTGCCTTGGCAAACGATCCAGACATCCCCGGAGGGAAGTCTGGGTTTCCCCTGAGGGGGGTAAGTGGGGATAGCCTGTTGGAGACCGAGTATGTAGAACATGCTTTGTCATATACTAGAAGGGTCACACCTATGAGGGGGTGCGCCTGTACCTTCCTTGCAATATACTTCTTGTGCAACCATGGCATGAGCTTCAAGTCAGTTTGTGATACCAGGTTCTCTAGGAGCACCCACCCCTTACATTGAGAATGGACAGACCAGTCGACAATTCTAGCCAGGTGGGTTGCCCAATAGTATTTGCAAAGATCCAGGAGCCCAGTGCCCCCCCAGGGACTTTGGTAGGGTAAGTTTGGACCAGGCTAGGCGAGCTGGCTTATCAGACCAGAGGAACGCACAGCACATCATCTTGTATTGCTTGAAGAAGGATTGTTGGAGCGTTATCGGTATCGTTTGTAGCTTGTATAGCATACGGGGGGAGAATCACCATCTTGATAAGAGAGGCCGACCGAACCACGAGATTGAGAGTTTGTCCCACTGTAGTTCTTGTTGGGTGGCGGACAGTTCAGTCTGAAAGTTCCTAATGTACAGATCTGAAAGTCTGTGCGGTACTTGAATTCCCAAGTAAGTGATACTATCCTCCCTCCATTGAAATGGAAAGTTCTGTTAGCATTGTTGCTTAGTCTAGCGAGGGAGAGAGACATTCAGGGCGAAGGACTTCAAGTAATTTATTTTCAAATTAGATATCATTTTGAAGTGTTCCAAGACTGCCAGAAGGTTAGGTAGGGACATGTTCGGGGACGTAAAAAGAGAAGGACATCATCGGCGAAGGTCGCAATTTTGTACTCCCTATCATGTACCTTGATTCCCGATATGTTTTGGTTGGCTCCAATAGATCTGAGAAGGGGTTCTAATGTAAAAATATACAGCAGGGGAGATAGAGGGCATCCCTGCCTGGTGCCATTGCGGACCGGGAAGGCTTCCGACAGGTGGCCATTGACCCTGACTCTGGAACTTGGGTTATGGGACATAATTAATAAGCGCATACGCGTCCACAATCCCAGAGTAGCATCAATGTAGTCCCAGGCCACCCTGTCAAAAGCCTTCTCCGCGTCCATGGCCAAAAAGAATCCCTCCTGTTTTGAGCTAGTAGGCCAGTGGTGCAGGTTCAGGACTTTAATAGTGTCGTTCCTGGCTTCCCTGCCAGGGACAAAACCCACCTGATCCAGTCCCACCCAGGCCGGCAAATGATAGGATAGTCGGGTAGCTATGATCTTTGCAAACAACTTCACGTCAATGTCTAGTAAGGATATGGGCTGATAGCTTGTGACATTCGCCGGGTCGTTCCCCTCCTTAGGTATCACCACCACGTAGGTCTCTAGCAGTCTCTGTGAGTCATGAGGGGTGGTGGCTAAGGTGTTAAAAGCCCAGAGGAACCTAAGGGCAAGCAAATCCAGGAAGCATTTGTAGTATTGGACCGGGAATCCGTCCGGTCCCGGGCTCTTCCCGGGCTTCATTGATTTTAGGGTGACCACCAGTTCCTCTTGTGTTAGGGGGGCCTCCAGGTCTCGGGCCTCCTGTTCTGACAGAGCCTTGGGGCTGTGCCAGCTCAGGAATTCCCCGATAAGATCAGTACGCGTAGAGTGGGACTGTGCCATTTTTTTCTGAGTCTAAGTTGTAGAGTCGGCTGTAAAACTATTGGAATTGTTGGGCAATGTCTACCTTGTTATGGTGATGTCTTCCCCGAGCGTCAGTGATATGGTGTACAGTGTTTGCCAGCGAACGTTGCTGGGCAGCCCTGGCGAGCAGACGTCCAGGCTTGTTACTCTGTTCATAGAACAATTTGTGCGATAAGAGATGTCGCGCTCGTTTGTGCAGTTCCTCTGTTAGAAGCGTTCTCGCCTCAGCCAGTTCTTGGGCTATCTGAAGCGCCAAAGAGCGTTTGTACTTTCTCTCAAGAGCACGAATTTTGAGAGAGAGCTCCCGGATTTTGGCCCTATATTCCCTCTTCTTCCTGGCAGAAATAGCCAAAAGGTGGCCTCTGATGACGCACATGTGTGCCTCCCACTGTCAGGGGGTGCACATCTGGCGTGTCGTTGTGTGTAAAGAACTCCGCTATGCTCTGTTTCAGTGTCGATACTTCCACCGGGTCCGAGAGGAGGGACGCATCCATCCTCCAGGACTTGGTGAAGATAGCATGTTCCGGAAAAGGGAGAGTGAGGGTAATGGGGTGATGGTCTGAGAGAACCATGGCCTCAATGGTCGCACAGTGTAGAAGGGGAAGGTCAGGCTGTGAAAGAAAGAGGCATTCCAATCTAGTATACCTACGCTATAATGCAGAATAGAAAGTATAATCTCAGTCGCATGGGTGTAGGGTCCTCCAGGTATTATGTAGGATAAGAGATGCAAGCTGGAGCCTAATCTGCCTCAGCGCTGAGTACAGAAGGGATGAAGTCCCTGTGGAGGTATCCACTAGTGGATCTAAGGGGACATTAAAGTCGCCTCCTAGTATCAGTACTAAAAAGAACTACCCGTTCTAAAAAGCGCTAGTTGGGCAATGACTTCTCGTATTAAAGGGACTTGTTTCACATTAGGGCAGTATATATTGGCGAACGTGACCATTTTATCGTGCCATGTGCCTTTACTGAATAGGTACCTACCCTCCCTGTCCACCTGCTGATCACTGACAGTAAAATGGCTGTTTTAGGCTAGGAGAATGGAGACTCCTTTAGATTTGGAAGTTGGGCAGGGGGCATGGAAGGCTACAGGGAAGCGAGTGGACCAGAGCAGTAGGACCGATCCTACCTTAAAATGGGTTTCCTGTAAAAACAGGATCTGGGCCTTATGCCCTGCTGCCTCTGCCAGAACGCTGGTTCTCTTTTCAGGAACATTTAAGCCCCGTGCATTAAGGGAGTAGACTTTGAGTGTAAGAGGGGTGGAGCGCTGTTTAGAATGTGCCATCTAGGTGTGTCCCCTGTCCAGGGGTCGTGAATATCACCTTATTCTGGTGGGTGGGGGAGAGAGCAGCCGCAGAGGGAGCGGAAAAGGAGAGAGAGGAAAAAAAAGGGGGGGGGGAGGGGGGTGAAGGAAGGGAGGTAAGTAGGAAAAAAAAGAGGGGAAAAAGAGGTTACCACTCTGAAGATAGGTCTATAGAAAAGCTAGTGCTCACAAGGAGCTAGGTATGGGTAAATAACCAGTGGGGAGAGCAGTCCAGCTGAGTCACCCAGGGGGCAGGGTGGTTAAGGGTAACCGGTATGGGTCCAATAGGGGCCTGCCACCTAGGTGTGGGGGAAGAGACTAGCGGAAAACCTAATCAAAGACTACCAAAGACATTCAAGCAGTCATATATAGGATCATAACAGTTCGAGCCGGCACCCTCTGTTTTAGAAAAGAGTGGGGTCCATGGAGGGCACCCCCCGAAGGAAACCCCGATGGGGGAGGGAGCCCGCCACGGAGGTCCACATGGGTCTACTCCAGTGTCCATGAAGGTGCAACACCAACAACCCATGAGAGCATACTAGAGTAGGAGTGGGTTCGGGGGAGCAGCCAGCCACTGCCACCGTAAATAGGACGCGGAGCCACCCGCCCCCGGTGCCAACAACCTGCCACCTCCACCGAGCGACGCCATTGCGTGACGCCCAGCAGAAGCAGCGGAGAGCATTCTAGTACAAGTAACAGTAAAACACGTCTAGCAAAAAGCAATCAAATAAAACCACCAACATAGCTGAGCTGACTATTGCTAGTCAGTCATGAAAGGGCTCACCGGCCAACCCACCCCCAGGCCCCCCGGTGCGGGGGGGCCGAGGGGGGGCAGAAGGGAGAGATCCTGAGGAGCGACCAATCCAAAAATGATCGGGCCAGTCCCCCAAATCAACTGCGGGGGAGAATCTACCCTGGTTCAAAGACGCCTTGCACAAACGGGATCCCTCTCCCGGTATACTCAATAGCGGGGTTTGTCTCAGAGGCCCTGATTGGTGTCCCTGGCCCCAGGGAGGGGCCCAGGAGGTGACTGCAACAGTAGGTCCGGTCTTCTCAGAGCCCCTCCTATCTGCGGCCCGGGGAGACCACAGGGTCTCTGACTCCCTAAACAAAGCAAATTAGGGTAAAAACAGTGTTAATCGATGAAAAGTTTGGGCAACATTATTACTAACAGAACCAGATGTTGTCTGAGGCCAGGGGGTGCGCTGCCCCCCCGGGGCGCCCGCTTCTCATGCGAATAGGCATAAGGTAGCTGGTTGGTACATGCACCGCGGGGGGGATCCCGGCACCCGGGCCAGTCTGAGCCCACTGTTGGGTAGGGCTTTTGGAGTCCACAGTCTGTATTCTATAGTGGGTTAATAATCCTTTATTGTTTAGTATTTATTATAATGCCATTTGATACTAAATGTTTATACAAAATGTTTTTGAGGGTTGCTGAGGGCCCCGCTTTTTGTTGTTTGTTTTTTGTTTTTGGATTAATGAATGTTATTGTCATACCATTTTTTTGTCATTATGTACAACGCAGGTCTCTCTTACCCGAGATTTGGCGTCTTTATAACTCTTTTTGCGGGTTGTCATATACACACACTTTTTGGTGTAAACTTTTATATTTCAACATTTTTTTTCATTGTAATTATTTCATCATTTCTTATGATGTTCATACTCTGACCCCCTATTATAACAGATTTAATTATCTGCACACTTTCACTTTTTTAGTTATATGGTTTCTTTTCATAAAGGCATCTTAAAAAATCTTATCTCACATATTTTATAACATACACTTATTCTTATACTTTGCTTATTAGACACTTAACATATGGGCAATTCAACTTTGGTTTTATTCTGTCTTCATTTTAAATATGGGACCATACATTATTAATTCAAGATACACGATCGGTTGGGATTCCCGTTGAGTTGTGACGTTCTTTGCGCACACTTCCCTCCTAAATAGGAAATGACTTGGGTGCAGGGGGCGTCCACTCACACATGGATTGACGTGATGATGGGCGACGCTAGTGCTTTGCGGCCCTAACCACGTATGCTTCCGGGTCATTTAAGCCTTATACCGGGTCCATATGAATATTGTTAATTCACTTCACCACATGATTGTTTCATTTATTTTTCTCCGCTCTTTGTCCCTATTCATGAGGGTTCATATTCACGTTTTATCCTATACTTACCATGGTATACATGTTCACTAATATATATCCGTCCAAACATTTCACATTTCTTCTTCCGGGACACCCTTCGTCATGATGATTCCAACATATAGGAATGAGGCGTGGAACGCACGCCGATGACGCCATTTTGAAAGTCTAAGGCAGACTTCCGATTTATGCCCCCTAGGGGCTGCAATTATGTTTTTTACCCATTTGTTATAAATAGGAGTAATGACAGGAGGGGGGAATACCCCAGATGACGGCTGTATGAGCCGAAACCCGTCGGGTTCCCTACTCCTCCTGTCTGACCATTTTTATTCTTAGAGCTCTTTTTATCTATTTTAAATGTGAGTATTGGTAATCCCTTTGTCAAAATAAAATTTCCTTTAAAAACGGTATCACACTATGTTGGCCTCTTTCCTCTCATATTGCACACGTTGAGCGTTGGATCGACCCCGTGGAGCATTATTGGGAAGGATTGGAGCTTTGCCATCCGAACGTTACCCTTTACTTTTGTCCATGATGACCTACGGACACCGATACCTTTGGAGTGGATTTTGACCCATGCGCATTACCTACCAGAGTCTGGTAAGCTCACATCTTTTACCTGAGTTAATTAACACTGGGATTTTCATTTGGTGGTGATTCCCAAGGTATTCCAGCGTATCCCTAAGGAGGATTGTTCCTAAAGTACAGTGGGTTCCACCTTTCAAGCCAGAGGGGGTATACCCTGGCCCATAGGATTAGAGAATCCATCTTGTGGTTGAAAGAAACATTAGGACTGTGACACCACCTCTTTATTTGAACTCTTTACTATTTGTTTGTTGTCGCACATGAAGTGTTAATTCCTTGCATGTTTAATAATCTGTGTTGGCGCTGCATTTATTTTTGACATTTTATGTCTGAACCCATATCACTGTTCTGCAAACATCTGGAAACTGTGTGTAACACTTTAACTAAAACCGGGACAAACTGAACTACTGTTCTGCAAACATCTGGAAACTGTGTGTAACACTTTAACTAAAACCGGGACAAACTGAACTACTGTTCTGCAAACATCTGGAAACTGTGTGTAACACTTTAACTAAAACCGGGACAAACTGAACTACTGTTCTGCAAACATCTGGAAACTGTGTGTAACACTTTAACTAAAACAGGGAGAAACTGAACTACTGTTCTGAGATGTGTATAAG
>BLSH010535174.1:491838-504493 GCA_018402905.1 Glandirana rugosa
TTTATCGTGGTAGTACCTGGCGGGAAGAGTGATCCCTACCCGGTCGACAAGCTCAGCTTGTATTTAAGTTGCGCTTGTTACCCGCAAGTGGGCGAGCAGTGTTAATCTTGTAATACCCCGTAAACGCCCTTGAAGCTCGTGGGGTATTACGTAAGGTTACGGCCCCCTTTACGGCGGGCGACTAACCGATTCCGTGCGTGTACTGGACGCACGAAACCGGTTAGTGTCTCGTGAGAAGACACTCTCTATACTAACCGATTTCCGTCCCACGGAAATCGGTTAGTGACGAGTCGTCGGAGTTAGGTGCGGGGTAATGCCCCATAATGTTCTAATTGTGACGAGCGGGTGAACGCCCATTGTTCGCGTTGAATTTATGTTCGACTCGAACAGCTGGCCCATCCCTAGTGAGAAGGGCGGTCCATGATGGTGCTATTTCCTTCCTATATATATTGGTGTGTTTTCATATGTATTTTAGCAGCGATCAAGGTTCTCCACCAAAACGCATTTGCCTTTTTGTACACTTTGCACTGCAACCAAATACATTTTTAGCAATATATATGAAGTGCCACCCTTTTGTACATATTGTGGATGCTGTGGCAAGGACACCCGGGCTAGTGCACCCGTTACTTGGATTCCAGCTTTGACTAGGGGAACATGACTTTCAGCATTTCTCTGTTGAGCACTGCACAGCTGTGAACTATTCTGTCAAATGCCTCAATCCAGCAGAGAAGGCAATTTTTTGGTTTCCAAACCATGAATTAAGGAGATTAGCCTTCTTGTGGCATCTGGAGCTTGTCAGCCTGGAACAAAATCTACTTGGTCTGGATGTATTAGTGAGGGAGCGAAGTCAAGCAGTCTTCTAGCAATGACTTTTGCATACCGTTTGACATCTGTATTGATAAGAGAGATAGGTCTATAGCTTTGCACTTCTTGGGGATCCTTACCAGGTTTGGGTATTGTTGTAATAACATATTGCAACATCTCTTTAGGGAAGAAAACCGAGGATGCTGCAAAGTTGAAGAGGTTAGCCAGGTGAGGAGGATTAGCGAGGTGAGGAGGAAGTTTGTAGTACTAGTTTGTGTAGCCATCATCTCCAGGGGACTTTTTAGATAGGAGAGTTTTAATGGCTATTTCAATTTCTGCTGGGGAGAAGGGTTTTGTTAACTAATTCATTTGGGTAAAGGATAGGGCAGTGAGGTTAACTGACTGTAGAAAGTCCTGTATATCTGATGGTTTCAGTTGAGGGGTATCTTGGTTGTTTTTGAGATTGTATTGCGATTGGTAGAAGTCACAAAATGCACCAGCAATATACGAAGGATGGTAGTGGGGTGGTTGATTTTAGATTTCAAGGATTGTTGTTTGACTGACTTTGCTAGTAAAGAGCCAGCTTTGTTCCCTAATGAGTAATAGTTTGATTTGGATTTTTTCAAGTTGCAGTCAAATTGGTACATCAGAAGGGAGTGAAGCTTGTTTCTATCCTTTAATAGGGAGGAGGATAGTGCAGAGAATGGATGTTGTTTATTTTAGTCTTTCTTTTTTTTTGACCGAAAATTAATCGAAATTAGAACCTCTTCAATTTGCTTTCTCCTCTGGTTTTTAACATTAGCTTGCAGTTTTATTAAAATACCTCTCATAAAGGCCTTGTATGTGGCCCATAATGGGGGGATAGGGATGTCCAGGGCAGGGTTTATTTAAAAAAAATAAGGTGTGGGCTTTGGAGATTGCTTGGCAATGGTAAGGTTCTGCTAGGAGAGTGGAATCCAGTCTCCAGAGGCGGGTGAGTCTCCAAGTCATATAAAACTGAGGCATGGTCAGACCATGTTATCGTGCCTATTTGGGAATCTGTGATCAGCTGGTTTGTCCATTTGTCCTTGAGGAAAAAGTCAATCCTAGAGTATAAGAGATGAGAAGGAGAGTAATAGGAGAAGTGTTTTTCTGCTCCATGTTGGCATCTCCAGATGTCATATAGATCATGAGGGTGTAGGAGATGATTTATGGTTTGGTGGGCAGCTCTCTTACCTGTGGAAGAGTCCAGGGTGGTATTGTTGATCGTGTTGAAGTGCCCTCCGATAATGAGTCTGCCACTTTTGTTGGAGTTATTTTTTGAAAATAATCTTTTGAGGTCACAGATGAGGATATGGTACCAGCCCAGTGGGTCAGCGATTTGAGAGTGAAGATGAAATTTGACAGCTGTTAGAACTCAGTTTTTCTTTTGGGAATTAGATGCCAAGAAAACATGTGAAAATTGCTTCAAGGTAAGGGTAGGTAGATTCGCTGCAACAACGTGTGTTTCCTGAATGAGAAGAATGTCCACCTTTAGTGAACGGGCCTCTCTTACAAGAGATGAATGCCTGAAAGATGAGTTAAGGCCACGTACATTTAGGGAGGTAAATTTAATAGACATAAGGTTGTAGGAATTCGGGATGATCTAGTCAGTGTGTAGTTATTTTCATATTTGGCAGGTATTCTGTGTATTCTTGATAGTACTTCGCCTTCAACCATAGTCTAAAAGATTGTTGTAGAAGAATGAGTGGGATGCCCAAGGTCCGTTTAAGAACCTGTATAAATTTATATCTACCACCTGTTTCATCTTATATGTGCTGGCTTGTGATAGGGTGACGAGATAATCAGAAAAGGAAATAGAGTCACAGACAAAGTAATTAACTGGCGTGGATAAATTGACTCCCCTTGAGAGACAACGTTAGTTTACGATGTTACACGGGTGTCCAAGGGGAGGGGGAGATGCCAGGGACCACGCTTGACGTGGGGAAAAACACACTTTTGCTTAGTGCGGGGGATCCTGTGATATTCTGACTCTTGTCCTCCCTGTACGAGCCAGTGATGTGGTGATGTCATGTCCAGAATGTGTATGTGGTTTGTTACTGTGTATTAACGAAGAAGGTTGGTGATTAGTCAAATTAATCAATGTGATTATACCAGGACATAAAGAAGAGATCCTTAGTCTGAAACCTTTATTAGCAGATACTCCAGACGTACTAGTGTTTAGGCTGAACGTACCCAGAAAGAATTGAGGTCAGAGCATCGTTGGAGAAGATAGAAGGTGAAGTCGGAGGGAGGGGGTAATTGCCTGTCAGATGCCCATTACAGCCCGAACAACCAGAGGAATGTGAAGAGAGTGAGAAATTTGGGCATTCAGCTGGGACACTCATATGACATCTGAAGCGATACACTGAACTTAATTTGTTGTGCTTGATGAGTGGTTAGAAGAGGTTACAGTTTTAAAATTACACACACACACCTCGCTCCCTGTCTGTGTGTGACAGGCAAGCGAGCGCAGCCTTCGCCCCCACTTCTCCCTCACCTCAACTTCCTCTTTTCTCCCTGTGCGGTGTAAATGCAATCGGAGGACTGTCACATAAATCCTGAGCCCAAATACATAAACTCTCCAATAGCTAAAGATGGGACAGAAATTATAGAAACCGAAGAAGGGAGGTTTAGCTTGTGACTTGGTTTCAGACCGGGGGGTATACATGTATTGTAAGCCAGGAAGTAAGCTGAAGTCCGTACCACCGCCCGATCATGGCGCCCAGACCTCGGACAGAAAGCACCGCCCCCAGCAACCGCCCCCCCGCCTGACCCTCCCACCAAGCTCAACCCCAAGCTCCACCCCAGGCTGGAGGCCATCTTGCTCCACCCCAGGTTGGAGGCCATCTTGCCCCACCCCAGTCTGGAGGCCATCTTGCTCCACCCCAGGCTGGAAGCCATCTTGCTACACCCAACCGATGACAACTTCCGGTGACGTCCATCTTGGTACACCCACTCCCATGTATCCAGTAATAGATCAAACTGGTGCATACTACAAGGGCCATATCCTCAGCCTGGAAATAATCAGGGGCCTTTCCCATATGTACCTGGGGGAATGCCCACAGCCCAGGGAGCACCCCTGATGTATGTGACATTTACCCCTCGGCAGGCCTCATCTCTTGTGACCAGTCTACCAGATCCTGAAAAATAGACCATGTCCTTTTATAGGAGAATCGCACAGATCCAAAAGGCATATTCTTGTGCCTGGCGGGACTTAGCAAGCCTGTGTGAGATTAAAGCAGGAGATGCTTATTGGCCAGTGATGGAAAAGTGTTTCAATGTTGCTAGAATTGATGCTGATACCACCTATGACTCAGGGTGTCAATTTGTGATCCAGTTGCAGCAGTGGGCGCGAGATCGCCTAGCAGACCAAGCAACCAACATACAGGACATTACACAGGACAAGACTGAGTCAGTTGAGAAATTTCACACTAGAATATCACAGGTGTTCACAGATTTGGGATTCAGTATGTAGAATAAGGCACACACCCAAATGCTGTCCTCCGCATTTGTTTCAGGCCTTAGGGAACCTATCCGGAAAGGCCTGCTTCTATCTAGCCCAGAGTATAGAGTGCTACCGTTTGATACCCTACTGTTGGTAGCAAAGGGCATAGAATCTGCTCAGGGAAGTAAAAAGATGACCCTTCTCATGATGACCTCTGACACGCCATACCTGCCACAAAATTCACACGTCTGTTACAACTGTGGTAAGCCTGGTCATTACAGAAGGGAGTGCCGAAGCCCTCGAAGGTCTGCCTACAGACAGCCTGGCCGCAGGAGCAACCCACAAGGAGGGCCTCAACACCATGGACGAAACAGCCAGGAGAACCCATCCGGCCCTGTGCCCAACAATTGGCCTTCTCCTCCTGATCAGATTGATCTCTTCCGCTAGGATTTCGGCAAGCCTGTGTCATACACGCCAACTATGACTGCATCAAAGACGCTGGAGGACCCCTTGCAAAACTAACCCTTCCCATCGAGTGCCGTCCCACCACTTTCCTTTGTGACACAGGTGCTGCCAGAAGCGTGATCAGAGCTGAAGAACTACCTGATAGCTCTTTCCTATTGGATATTGACATAACCTGCGTGGGAGTGGGCAGAACACCCAGGAAAAGCCCCTTGACACGTCCCCTAAATTTATTAGGGGCAGATGTCCTGTCAAGGCTCCAAGCTTCTATTTCTTTCCAATCCGACGGTGGTATCAAGGTGACCTCACCACTGACCACTGAAGACGCCTCAGCACTGTGTTCCATTCCGCTCCTGCTTGCCTTGGATGTAGAAGATGAAACTGGAATCCCACAAGAAGTTCTAGGCCGAATACCCTCATGTTTGTGGTCTACGGGGCCGGAGGACATTGGTCACCTGAAAGTTCCGCCTATTATTGTGAAAATGAAGCCAGGAGCCCCTTATCCAAGGAAGCCCCAGTACCCCCTTAAGCCTTCCCAATCAGCTGCAATTGCCCTCCAGATAGAGGCCCTCCTGAAAAATGGGGCTCTCATATATTGCACAAGCCCTTGCAATACTCCTCTCTTTCCAGTAAAGAAGAAGACCCTGAAGGGAGAACCTGTGAAATATCGAATGGTACAAGACCTCCAAGCAGTAAACAAAGACACTATATTAGAAACACCCATTGTACCTAATCCACACACTTTACTGGCTGGAATACTGCCCACAGCTAAATATTTCACAGTAGTGGACCTGGCGAATGCCTTCTTTAGTGTCCTCCTTGATCTCTGTTGTCAATTCCTTTTTGCATTTACCCACAGAGGCCGAGGTTACACCTGGAACCTAATGCCCCAAGGAGCCCAAAACTCCCCATCCCAATTTGCCAAGGCAATGACATTCATCCTGGACACATGGATTAAGCTCCATCCAGAGGTTGTGCTCCTCCAGTACGTGGACACCCAGGAAGAGGCATCAACTCGCTCCGAGAGCCTCCTTTGCTACTTGGCCGAACAAGGCTGCAAGGCCTCAAAACAGAAGGTCCAGTGATGCAAAGGGACATTGGTTTTCCTTGGTCACTGTATCTCACAAGGCACGCGTCATCTTACCCAAGAACGGGTTGCTGCAATCAAGGCCATTCTAGTGCCAATGGGTCAGAGATCCCTCCATGCCTTCTTGGGACTAATCTCCTGCTGCCGTTCCTGGATTCCAGAGGCATCCCTACTAATGCGACCCCTGTATGATGCCCTGAAGGCCGACCCTTTTGTGCTATCCTCAGAGGCCCTCACCAGCTTTGAACTTCTGAAGCAAATTCTATCTACGGCCCTCGGCCTCCCAGAATATGAGAAGACCTTCAAGCTGTTTGTCTCAGAGAGAGAAGGACATGCCACAGGAGTGTTTTCTCAGACCCACGTGAACAGGTTCAGGCCCATTGACTATTATTCCTACCAACTGGATCCAGTGGCTGGGGGGGACCGTCCTGCCTCAGAGCTGTCTTTGCAGCCCAGGCTCTCCTGGACAAGACCGCTGACATTGTGTTGGGTCATCATCTTATTTTCCTGGCCCCTCATGACATAGCGGCCATACTGAATCAAGTACAACTAAAACACCTGTCGACAGCAAGACATCTCAGACTTCAATGTGCTTTACTCCTCTCGGAAAACATCACCCTTCTCAGTTGCAACACTCTCAATCCGTCCACTCTGCTCCCACTTCTTGTGGGGGGAGACAATCCTCATGATACTCCCCATGATTGCTTTGAAATGATGAAAATGGAAACTGCACACTTACCAACTGTACGTGAGGTGCCTCTGGAGAATCCTGACCTAACTGTCTATGTTGGTGGATCAAGGTATGCGGATCAAGTGGGAAGATACCACACTGGATATGCTGTTACCACCAAGGATACAATCCTCCACGCCTCAGCCCTACCTGCCTCAAAGTCTGCACAAGATACAGAGCTCCGAGCCCTGACTGTGGCATGCCAATTAACAGAAGGAAAGAGAGTCAACATCTACATGGATTCAAGATATGCCCTTGGCATTGCCTGCGACTATAGGGTCCTCTGGAGAACCAGAGGGTTTCTAACGGCGATGGGTACACCTGTGAAGCATGGTGCAGCAATCAAGGACTTAATGGATGCTCTACTTCTTCCTGCCCAAGTGGCTATACTTAAAGTAAAAGCACATGGTAGACTGAACTCCCCAGAAGCACAAGGCAACTATCTGGTGGACACAAAACAGGCAGCATATGAAGCACGAGAAGTTGTCGACAGAGTGGACATGCCTACTCCGGATGGAACAACATCAGCACCATAAGACATACAGGATACTGAAGCTGTGCAAACCACCATGGTCCTGCAAAGTCCATCTGTAGACTGGATACTCCTCAAAGATCAGCAGGAAGCAGCAAGCAAAGAAGAAAAGGAGACATGGATAAAGAAAGGAGCCACATTAAAGGATGGACTCATGGAAGTGAACAGGAGACCATGTTTGCCACGATCCATGTTCTCAGCAGTGGTGCAGTGGGTCCATGGCACCTCCCATCTGTCAAAAACTTTGATGAATGCCCTAATCAACAAATACTATCTGGCCCCAGGAATTACCCCACTCACCAGCAGTGTTTGCAAATCATGTACTATGACAAATGCAACCCTGGAAGACCGGAGAAAGTGCCCAGAAAACACCTAGCAAAGGCTCAGTATCCTTTCCAGAGAATACAGATTGACCACATCCAGATGCCAAAGAGTGGCCGATAAGAGTATGCCTTGGTGATCATAGATATGTACTCTTCCTGGCCGGAAGCTTTCCCTGTCACCAATATGATGGCGAAGACCACAGCTAAGAAGCTTCTGACAGAAGTAGTGTGCAGATATGGTGTCCCAGAGGTTATAGAGAGTGATCAGGGGCCGGCTTTTATGGCTTCAGCAACCAAAGAGATATGGACAGCTTTAGGGGTCACGCTAGCCTTCCACACCCATATCATCCTCAGAGCAGTGGGAAGGTAGAGAGATTAAATTGCACAATAAAATCTAGGATGTTGAAAATGGCCCAGGAAACAGGGATGAGTTGGCCAGACAGTTTACCCATTGCTTTGTTTAGTGTAACCCCCCCGAGAGAACCATGGTTTATCACCCTATGAGATACTGTTTGGGTCAGCTCCTAGGCTAGGGTGTTATTATCCACAACAATTACAACTTCAATCTGATATACTTACTGAATATGTGATTGCCTTATCTTGTGAATTAACCCGTATCCATGCTAAAGTGGTTTCTTCCATTCCAGATTCTGAACTAGATACAGGAACACACAAGCTGGTTCCAGGTGACTGGGTCTACAAAGGCACTCCCTTGGACTCAGATATGATGGTCCCTTCCAAGTCCTCCTGGTAACTGCCACATCAGTAAAGGTGGCCGGAAAGAACACCTGGATACACGCTTCCCACTGTAAGAAAGCCCCTGTACCTGAGGAGGTGGACAAGGACAAGTCATGATCTTATATATCCTTTTATATATCCTTTACCTGTTGGGGACAGCTAAAGCACAACATGCAGCCATTACTGAAAAAAATGGAAAGGTCGCTTTCTGGTATAATTCCTCAGATACCCATGTAGCCACATTTGACTACCATGCATGTAAGATACTCCCATGTCCTGAACGTAGTAGTAGATTGGAACGGTATAATACCATGGAGAAGGGTATATTTGTGTCACCAAGGAGTCATGGGGAAAGAATTGTGACTATTGGGGAGCGACAGCTTGGAACACAAGGACACCCTGGGGATACCAACCCCAACCAGCTTATGATAGTAAGGATAGCCAAGGAGAGCCCTTGTTGACCAGTCTCACCTTACACAAGCCAGTGCCTAGTATGACACTTGTTCTAAATATACTTAACCCGAGTCCCTCTGATAGAGGTGAGTATGTGTTGGGATGGTGATTTGGAGGAGAGCATCAGGGTCACAGAGGATCTTTCTGATTAGAGGATATGTACAACAACGATGAATGGCAGCCGGTCCAAAGACAGCCCTATCTAATCCTTTAAAGCCTCATGTACAGACCCTGGGGGACATGGCTGCAATAGCAGATCCTACCTTAGAGGATACAATGGCAGCTAAAACCGGTTTCTCAGAAGTCAATCTCTGGATAGAGTGAATGAGATACAGTGCTAATAAGCACAATAGAACCAATTGTTATGTCTGTGGCAGTGCCAGACCACACCTAGTCCCGCTAAACCTACCTGAAGAAGCAGAGGAGTGTTTCCTAAGCCTCTTTACTAACACTTCTACTGATTATTCAGCGTGTGAGAAATGGAAGGCAGCTATACCCCATCAATACCGGGCCCCTGAGACCTAAAGAAATTATCACAATATACTCTGGGAATTACACCTGTCATGCCCATTATACAGGAAAGGGTAGGAAATTAGGTACTTTCCCTAAGGGTTACTGTGCAACTTATAGTCATGTTCCAGCCAAGCTGGTACAAAACCAAAGCCAATCCCTAGGGGATAAATACAAGCGGAATTAAGATGGTATTGGCGCTGCTCTTTTCTGTAAAACTTGTGAAAAAATGTAAAAAATTGAAAAAATATTGAAAAAATAATAATTGTGGAAATTTTCCAGTATGCTGGCAATTTGCAAATAATAAATTATAATAAATTATTAATAATGGATACTAATAGTTGATATATATGGCTGATATATATGGCAGAGTATATTGTAAAAAGATATAGCGAAGTATGTCATAAATAATTCTGGTGGAAATTTTCCAGTATGCTGGCAATTAATAAATAAACGAATAAACAAATGGTAGAGATATATATGTTGTTGGGGATGTGTACAGCCGGATAGGGTCTTCTAATTAGGGTTGGTATATGTGAAGAAGTAAAGTTATCAAATTATGACATCAAATTTCCAGTGAAAATAAATAAAGTGGAATATCAAGTATGTGGCAAATTATGAAAAAAAAAAATAAAAAGTGGCAATACACAAAGACAAAATATAAAATATATAAAAGGCACAATATATAGGAGGTATATAAAAAATCACAATGTATAAGAGATATATAAAAGATATATAAAAGATATCAGAGGCAAAAAAATATAAAATGTAAAATATATATATAAACCGACTTAGATCAAGTGTCTGATATCTCATTCGACCAGGTGCTGCGGTTATTGTCACTCCAATATATGTGGAGCTGAGTATGTTGTTTTGCTGCCCGGGATCTCATGTGCATTTAAAAGGATAAAGCAATAACAACTTCACCCAACACACCCTCTACACTCAACTGCCGGGGGTCTGCTGCTGCTGCATTTGGGTTTAGAAATCAAGTCAACCGGACTTTGCCAGCCTCCCAGGCTCCAGTTGACACACGTTTATGATCATAGAGAAGATTGTGACAGTCAGAAGTTCTGTAGGATGTCCACATTGTTTGGCACAATGAGCCATTTGGTGTGATGCCTCAATTACAGCCGTCTTAAACTTCATGAATTCCTACAGTTTATGAGTGGATGGTCGCCTAATCTCAATGCAATAATAAGACAATGACCCTGACAACTTTTTTCCCAATTTTTATGCCACGGTACGTGATATGGGAGTTAGTAACATGAAAAGCCGAATCAAATGCCCATTGGGGTGTCCTAGCATGGAAAAGGGGGAGTACTTCACTCTTGTTAAAGTTTTTTTAAGGCCCGCGCACGACCGGAAGTTGGTGAAAATTTCTTAGTATTAGTGGGATGTCGCTTTGGGGGTTGGCAGAAAATATTAAAATGTCATCCGCGAAGAGTGCCGCGCGAACTTCCCGAGTGCCAATTTTGATCCCGTGTAGTTTGGGGTGGGCCAGCAGGTGTCTAGAGAGGGGTACTAGGGCCAGATTAAATAGTAGGGGAGACAGGGGGCAGCCTTGCCGTGTGCCTTTGTGGAGAGGGATTTTGTTAGAACTGATTCCGGCAGTGATGATATTGGCGTATGGGGCTGTATACATTGCATTGATGAGATGGAGAAAGGGGCCAACAAAACCAAATTTATGTAGTACCAAGCTCAGCCAGGGAAATATTATGGCGTATTCGCTGGGTGACTCGAATTTCGCGAGTTCCAACACCGCCAGAACTTTGCGGGTATTAGAAGTCGCAGAGTGTCCCATTGTGAAGCCCGCCTGTGCTGGGTGAATCAAAGTCAGCATGATTGTTGCAAGTCTTCTAGCTATGATTTTGGACAGGATTTTGGTGTCAAGGTTTAGCAATGAGATGGGTCGGTAAGACCCAGAGTCGGTCAGGTCCTTCCCTTGCTTGGGGATTAAATTAATGAAGGCTTGGAAGCCGGAGGGAGGATACGGTACTCCTCCGAGAATCCGCTGACAGAGAGAGAGCAAGGACAGGGCAATGGTGGATATGTTGTGCTTGTAGAATTCTGCTGTATATCCATCTGGGCCTGGGGCTTTGTTGGGTGATAGTAAGGCTATTACTTGTTTGATTTCCTCCATAGAGATTGGGGAGTTTAGGGAATCTAGTTGGGCATGGGTGACTTGGGGAAGAGTGAGGCGCTCTAAGAACACTTGTGCCGCCTCCTCGTCGATTGTTTCTTTCCTGTATAGCTTTGTATAGAAAGCTTCGAGGGTACTATTAATGTCTTTGGGAGTAGAGGAGAGGGAGCCATTGGGATGTTTAAGTGCGCTAATAGAAGTGGGGGCAAAATTGCCCTTGCTTAAGCGGGAGAGCAATTTGCTGGCTTTGTTCCCATATTTGTGGAATTGCAGGTCTAAGTGCGCCTGATGGTGCCGTTCCTGGGCAGAGGCCCAGTGGTCAAACTGATTTTTTGCAATTTGCCATCTTTGCTGTTATCAGGTGAATTTTGGTTATTAAGGAGGGTTTGGGCTTCACGTAGGGATTTACTGGCCAATTTGTAGTCGGCGTCCAGTTTCTTTTTGAAGGCAGCGCTAAATGCAATGATCTGGCCACGGGGGACAGCCTTGCCTGCCTCCCAAAAGAGGTTAAGGTCAGTAGTATGTTCTAGATTTGTGTCAGAATATTCTTCCCAGGACTTTTTGATTAGGGTGGTCAATTCTCAATTATCAGCCAGGTTTGCAGGGAAGCGCCAGGGTCTAAAGGAGTTAGGGGCGTCAAGGCCTGTTAAGGTTAGCGAAATTGGGGAATGATCGGAAATGGCAGTGTCTAATATCTGAGGATCGAAGACATTCTGGATAATGGAGGGTGAGCAGAGGAAATAGTCGATCCGTGACAAGCTGTGGTGAGGGTGGGAGTAGAAAGTGTATTGCTTGCTAAGAGGATTGGTTTGTCTCCAAATATCTACAAATTGAAGGGCCTCCGTGAATATATGTAGAGGTGTGGGATGGGGGTCTCGGGATGGGGTATGAGACTTCTGGTGACCTGACTCTCTGTCTTCCTGGGTGTTCATGACTACATTAAAGTCTCCACCTATGATGGTAGGGAGGTGTAGGAAGGGGGCAAGGAGAGTTGTGAGCGTTTGGAAGAAATTGTTGGTGGGGGAGTTGGGGGCATATACATTCGCTAGGGCTAGTTCTTTGGATTTGACTTTGAGCTTAAGGATGAGAATTCTGCCATCCTCATCACTGTCCTCTGACAGTATCTCACATTGGATCCTTTTATGGATAAGCAGGATCACCCCCTCTTTATTTCTGGGTGAGGGCAAGCCAAAAATTTGACCTACCCATAGTTTATTCATTCGGGGAAAATCTGCTGCCGTAAGATGTGTCTCTTGGAGAAAGGCTATCAGGACCTGTGTCCTTGCTTGGGTCACCTGCTGCTGGCAGTGTTTGGAAAACCAAATGGTGTAGTTCTGGTGGCCACCAGCGGGTGTCTCCCAGGAGATTGAGCTTACAGGTCATTAAGCTGCACCTGATGGGTCTGCT
>BLSH010535174.1:512760-532544 GCA_018402905.1 Glandirana rugosa
GGTTCGTCATATCGGGTAATTGGGGAGGGGTACATCCGGGGTTAGGTTCGTCATATCGGGTAATTGGGGGGTAGATCCGGGGTCAGATTCGTCATATAGGGGAATTGGGGGGGTAGATCCGGTGTTGGGTTCGTCATATCGGGTAATTGGGGGTGGATGCTTGGATTGGGGCCTACATGGGGAGGGGTTAATGGGCTATACTGCTTGGATTGGGTCCTAGATGGGGGGTTAATGGCCTATACTGCTTGGATTGGGGCCTATATTGGGTCCAGCTTATGGGTATGCCAGATGAAGTTACATTATGCTTTGTCTTGTGTTGTGTCTTGCAGGCATCATGAGTGATAAATTTAACTCTCCTGAGTTCCTGCCACAGTTCACTGACATGTACCGTCAGCTACTTTGTCTATGGAGGGTCAAGAGCAAGGAGTACTCCAACAAAATAATAGAGTGGACAAACTGGCTGAGCTGTGTAAAGTGGTGGACCTCATGCTGACTATAAATCATGCTGACTATAAATTTGTGCGGGAGAAAAATGCCAACCTCAGGAAAAATCAAAATCAGAGAGGTCAGGAGCTGCAGCGGCTGACGTCTATGTCCCCAGGCTGTGGTACTTCAAAAGCCTGCGGTTTATCAGTGAGCAGTCTGAGCTCAAGCCATCCCTTTCCACCTTACCTTCTACCTCTGCTGAGGCCACAGCTCCTGAACCTGAAGCTGAAGATGTGGAGGAGCCCACCTTGACACAGGTATAGTGTTGTTGAACATATTGTCAATAAAAAACACAATGATGGTAACTAAACATTATTGCCTAAATACTTGAGCCTTAACAAAGTTGGTCCCATATCAAAACACAGTTGTGCCCTAAAATAATTTGAAGGATAAATCCAAATGCTGGTGCCAGAATGATAGTCTTTTCTATTTCTAAATATTCAATTAGCAACAGTGAGGAAATGTCAATTTTGTTTGATTGATGACCCACACAAACAAATATAATCTAAAAATGTCACATTTTTATACACAGGGAAGTGTCACGGAAAGTGTCACTGGGGATGAGCCAGCTGCTACTTCCCAGGCTGTGGAGTCGCAGATTTCTCCCCTTCATCTTGGTGTGAAAAGAGCCCAAAAAACACTAAATTTGGAGGACAGTGCTTCATCTTTTTTCACACAGGCCTCAGCAGTCCTCCAGAGGGACCCTGATGAGGAGGAACCGTTTGCTGCATACACAGCTGTCAAACTCCGCAGCATGGCCCCATATCAAAGGAGTAGGTCGGAGGAACTTATTACACAGGTGCTGAGCAAGGGGAAGAGGGAGCTTATCATCTACAATATGCACCTTTCAGAGTATGTGGCTCCACCTCCACCACCTCAACAGCCCTCCCACCACAGCAGCATTCCGGTCAGTGGCAATACAATCCCCATGGCCCCCACCAACAGTCATGGTCTGGGGATTATACCCAATACCCCCATTAATGTATTTTATGTTTTTCTGTATTTTTATTTCCCACATTTGGGGAATCTAATGCACTTTTTGTTTCTGTTATATTTTTTTAGGTGACAGATACCATGCCTAATTATTTATATTCTTTATTTTTTCTTCACAATAAAGAGTCATGTGAAGAAGAATACTTGCCTGTTTTTTTTTTTTCAAATGACAGGTTTGAAGTAGGAAATTACATTAAAAAGAAACATAATAACAATTACCAAGGGACACCAACAGTTTGTTTTTTGATATTTAAATCTCAGGGATAATGGCATTGTGGGAACCTCCAAAAAAATACTATACAACAAGAATAATGTGAATAATATTTCTATCACTACAGAACAAATGTTTTTTATTATGTTCATAACATGAATATCACCAGCAAAGCAGCTTCATTATTAACACAGTGAGCCTGGGTTCACATTGGTGCGGGAACGAAATGGCACGAGTTCAGGTGCAATTTCAGAGACATCTGAGCGGGTTGCTGCACAGATGCCTTTGGAAATTGCACCTGAAATCACCAAAAGTTGAGTTGAATGGACACCTGGATGTACGGGTTCAGCGGGTCCCGCCAAACTTTGCGAAAAAGTTCGGGTTCGGTACCGAACTTGACCCGAACTTTACCCTGGACCCCGAACCCCACTGAAGCTAATGGGGACCCGAACTTTTCGGCACAAAAATGGCTGTAAAAAAAGTCCTGGCAAGTGCTAGAGGGCTGCAAAAGGAAGTAAAATGGGGGTAAGAGTAGGACAAGTGCCCTACAAAAAAATGGGGATAGGGAAAATAACTTAAAATCAAATAGAAAAAATAAAAATGGGAAGGGGGTGGATGTGGAGTAGGAGCCTAGAGGTTGACTAGGCCGTGACCGTGGCAGTGTAGGTGATTTTAGAACAATACTCTGTCCCTTACAGCAACAGCAGGAACCTGACCCTATAGGACTAGGCAATGATTTTAGAACAATAATTTGTCCCTTACAGCAACAGCAGGAACCTGACCCTATAGGAGTAGGCAATGATTTTATAACAATAATCTGTCCCTTACAGCAACAGCAGGAACCTGACCCTATAGGAGTAGGCGATGATTTTAGAACAATAATCTGTCCCTTACAGCAACAGCAGGAACTTGACCCTATAGGAGTAGGCGATGATTTTAGAACAATAATCTGTCCCTTACAGCAACAGCAGGAACCTGACCCTATAGGAGTAGGCAATGATTTTAGAACAATAATCTGTCCCTCAAAGCAGTAGACTCTACCTAGTCCAGAATCAGATTGTTCTGTAATGCAGGATGAGATTTGCAATCTGTTCCTCAAAGCAGTAGACTCTACCTAGTCCAGAATCAGATCGTTCAGTAATGCAGGATGAGATCTGCAATCTGTCCCTCAAAGCAGTAGTAGTAATCTCTACCTAGTCCAGAATCAGATCTTTCTGTAATGCAGGATGAGATGTTATTAATATCTTCAATCTGGCCCTCACAGCGCCGGCAGCATCCTCTCCCTATACTAGCCCGAGAGCATGTGACATGCAGCACTACGTGACTCCAGCTTTTACAGAGGCTGGGTCACATGATGCACTGGCCAATCACAGCCATGCCATTAGCAGGCATGGCTGTGATGGCTTCTAAGGGCAAACCAGTGAAACGCTTGTTGACTGGCTGCCCTGCAGCTATTCAACATGCGTGATCAAATACCCAAACCCAGAACCCAAACTTTTTTTCAAATGTCCAGGTTCGGGTCCGGGTCACGGACACCCCAAAGTTCAGTACGGACCCAAACTTTACAGTTCAGGTTTGCTCAACCCTACCCAAAAGTAGTACAGAAACGACTTTTGGGAATTGGTGCGGCACCGCAAATGCAGCGCCGCACCGATTCCGATGGTGCCATTGCCAGCAATTGCTGACAATTTGACATGTCAAATCGCATGCCAAATCATTCCAATGTGAACCAGGGTTCAAGAAGAGAATAATGTGTGCTGCATTTCACAATTTCAATTGTTGCTTCACAAATGCGAATTGTGAATTGCGAACGCAGGTTTACACGACCGGACACTTCCGGCTCGTTCCTGGCTTCCGAACATGCATGTTTGTACTTACAACATTTGTTTGTCCAACTTCTGTACACACGATCTGAAAATCGGACAAGGCCTTGTAGGCAGACAAAAGTTTTCATGTTTGCTCATTACAACTTCTGTCGTACGATAATTGAAAATTGGCTGTCAAATGGAGCGTACTAACGGTCAGATTATCGTACGATGCGCTGTCGTAGGACAATTTTCAGCCAATAATTGTACCGTGTGTATGGGCCATAACATTGTTCAAAAATCCTTACAAAGCAGTCAGACATGACATCTCTTCCTTAGAAAGATCTAAAAAATAGAAAGTAAATATTAAAAAAAAAAGGCATGCTTTGTGAATGAGAAAACAAACATATTGGGCACAATTCACTAAGCGGTATTTTACAGCATCCGAGTATGCGGTAAAATAAGTTATCATAAGTATCTCGCATGCATGTCAATTGCACCCAGCACATTTGGTATTCTGGCAATATGATAAAAATCTTTTTTATGTTGACCCCACTCCTAGCAAGATTCAGAAAAAAAATGTATTGGGCTGCTATTGGATGGAAACCATATAGTACATTGGTGAGGAGACTGGAAAATGACTCCTGGGAAATTCCTACTATCTCTCCAGCAACCATCTGATATGATGATTTTCCAAAAAAGTGTAAGGCAGCCAGGAATTTAGTCATGGCTGGTATGGCATGGCTTCTCTGTGTTGAGGGCTCAAGGTACTCTATGAGCTGGGTATAAAGCGCCATGATAAGTGGCTTGGATAACTAGAACTTTTGCAGGGTATCAACATCCATGAATTTATCCAGCAGTGTGCGATCCTTAAAGCTCTGTCCTTTTTGCTATGCCGTATGTCAGCCACTAGAAACAATTCTTGACTAAAATTTAGCTGACATCCCTCCAGTTTGCACTTTCCTGCCTATTTTTTAAACCAATCACTGGGTGGTTTGACCATTGCCATAGTTATTGCAAGCTTTGACCAGTACTTAAAGTGGGGTTCCACCCATAAGTGGAAGTTCCATTTTAAGTACTCCTCATCCACATGCCACATTTGGCCTGTCATTTTTTTTGGGGGGGGCAAGTACCTAGTTTTGACAGGTACCCAGCTCCCACTTCTGCTCGGGCCACCTAGGTGACTTGAGCGGAAGTTCTCCTCTCTCCATCCCTACCTGCAATCTTCTGGGACACCTCAAAGGTCCCAGAAGATTGCCCGGCCAATAAGGAGGCGCAGTGTGACTTGGGCATGTGCAGTGCGCACCCGGCCATGAAGCCGCAAACTGTCACAGCTGGGTGCCCACACATGTGATGGGTTTGGGCGGCCGCATCACTGGATCGTGGGACAAGTGTATTTTTTTTTTAAATTGTGTATTTATTGATTTTTGCAAAGAAAATACAGAGAACAAAATAAATTACAGAAAAATGATTTGCTGGTATATAAAGCACATCATCATCAATTGGCATAACAAAATGTAGTTCTCCAGCATAACAAAAAGGATACATCTTATCATAAACTAAACATGAAAAGGGAATAAAGAAAGAAAAAAAAAAAAAAGAAGAGGCACCATGGATCTCAGAGCATAAAAGTGCAAGGGTTCAGCAAAAGATAATCGCATAAACATAAGATACTTCTGTCTATTGTTCTGGGAAGACTGCTTCAGAACAGTTGCTGGAAGTATCCCTGACCTCCCAAACGTTTTGCAATATTGAAGCTGAATTTTCAATGAGCGTTGTGAGATATTCCATCCTGCGTATGTTAGCTATGTTAGTTAAGAGTTTGGAATTAGTGGGAGAGGAAGGAGATAACCAACAACGTGGGATTGTTCTTTTTGCCGCCAAAAGAATAAAGGCCACCAGCTTCCTTGCATTTTTGGGGATACCCGGGAAGCAAAGGCCCAACAGGTAGGGAATGTGGTTTAAAGGTATAGGCACATATAATAGATTTTGTAGGGGCATTTGGAGGAAAGCCCGGAAGAGTTCAATAAGGGGTCAGCTCAAGAACATATGGTATAGAGCAGTGTTTCTCAACCCTGTCCTCAAGTACCCCCAACAGGCCATGTTTGCAGGTTTTCCTTTACCTTGCACAACTGCTTTCAATCAGAGTCAATGCCTTGGTAATTTGGACAGCTATTTTATCTAAGAGAAATTCCCAAAACATGGCCTGTTGGGGTTACTTGAGGACAGGGTTGAGAACCACTGGTATAGAGAACCTACTTCTGCACCGCATCTGCAGCACATCCGTGAGGTCTCTGGGTTGCAAGCATGTAAAATATCAGGGGTACTATACCAAACTAGAAGTATTTTATAAGTAGTCGCTCTCTGGGCCACACATCTACATACTTTAGAAGTGGCTCCCCAAATTGTATCCCAGTCTGACATGGAGATAGGTAGAAAGGGCTTGGGACCATTTGTTCATATAAGAATGGCTAATCTCAGTCAAGGGAGTAGCCTCGTGGAGGAGCTTGCATATAGTTGAAATCCAATGAGGTTCATATGGACCATGAGCACACAGATGCTCGAATCCAATAGGTTTGTCCAGAGATAGGCTAGAGGATTTGACAAGGAAAAAATGTTTAATTTGAAGGTAAGAATAAAAAGGGGATTTGGGACCTGATATTTAGATTGCAGATCTGCAAAGAATAAACGTGTACATAGCAATGAATGAACTAAATGGCATAATTGGAAAACCCCAGCTAGGGTCCTAGGGAGCATACAGTAATAGTAACAGTATGACATCTTTTCCAAATTGATAAAGTAAATAACATTGGGGCCAGACAGAGATTTCTTAACTGAGGCATATGTCTCTCTGGAGGTGACCATAAAATAGAACATGGAGGTACAGGTGACGTGATACCCATTTCAATCTCAGACCATTTATTGGGAGCACAACGTGATGTCCAAGAAACGATGGCTCAAAGATGTGAAGCGTAATAGTATTTCAATAAATCTGGAGCCCCTAAACCCCCTAGAGATTGGACTATCGACCCTGCAATCCTGTGAGAAGCATTATTCCAAATGAAATTGAGGAGTGTCCTTTGGAGCAACTTTAGTTGAGATAACAGAATTGGAACTGGGAGTGTCTCAAATAAATATAGCAATTTTGGAAGAATGGACATTTTAAGTACATTAAGAGGGAGGGCGGTCCAATGTTTCTATGATCTATTCATTTCTGCAAATGGGGGGGGGGGGGTTGTCCTGATAAAGGGTGGAGTACGTAGAAGTTAATGAAACACCTAAATATTTGAGCGCATGGGAGCACCAATGATACTTGAAATTTTGCTGGAGAGTATTGAGAAGAGATGGAGGGATGTTTATGGGGATGGCCTCAGTTTTGGTGGGATTGATCTTAAAGCCTGATGAATCACCAAAGGAGGGTAAAATCTTATGTAATGAAGGGAGGGAAATAAGTGGGTGGGACAGAGTTTAATAGTTTAATATCATCAGCAAAAAGGGAGAGCTTATATTCCCTCTGTCACAGCCGCACTCCTCGAATGTTAGGGTGAAAGCGGATAGCAGCAGCCAGAGGCTCTAAGCTGAGGATGAAGAGTAAGTGTGAGAGCGGACACCCCTGCCTAGTGCCATCTCTCAGAGGAGACGACCGCAACAGATGGGAAGCAAGTTGTACCTGAGAAGTGGGTATGGAGTATAATGCTCGTAAAGCGTGGATAAATGGGCCAAAAAAGCCATAATGAGCTAGAATTGCAAACATAAAGGACCAGTTCAGATGGTCAAAGGCCTTTTGGGCATCTGGGCTTAAAATTAAGGCAGGATTTTTAGTTTTTTTTATTTTTTATAAATATATTTATTAGGATTTCACATTATATAAGATATACAAGCTTACATATGTCAAAAAAACAACAACATCGTTAAACAAGAATACAGCCGGGGCCTTGACTAGCAAGGCAAGAAGGATAAACAGAATTCGTACATCCGTAAGGCAAAAGGTCTTATAAGTGCAAAACTTGACCGATAACAATGAGAGAAAGTAAAAAAAAAAACAAAAAAAAAACAAAAAAATAAACCAAGTCTCAAGGGTGCTGGTGTATAATAGAAGTAGCATATAACATAGATATCTGGTTTCCAAGGATCAACATAGCCCATAGGGCCTAGAATAGGCCTGTTTGAGGAAGGGACCAGGGTAGGGTGGGAAGCCTGGCGTGATCTCGTACTTGCAGGGCATACCCTGGTCAGCTTGTAAGGGGAGCTTCAACTCATAGGTTAGAGATAATGTGATCAGGGAGTTTTAAGGCAGGATGAAAGGTAATCGGTATATCCACTGAGTGGATATAGTGGTCGGGGTTCGTGGAATGTCAAGGGGGGTCGCTTGGCATGTCATGAGGAAAGTTTTTGGATTTTGAGCTTTCCTAATGTGCCTGAGAGATCCGCTTTCAAATACCATTCGGATAAATGAAAGGGTTCCATATAACGTTGGATTTCCTCTGGAGAGAAGGAGCATTCTAAGTATTTCCTCCATCTGGAGAAAAAACGTTTTGCGGATTTAAAATTCTGGGAAATGACGTCTAGCCATTCTATGCGGAATAGGTTATGGATGGCAGCTTTGACTTGGGACAACACAGGCGGGCCTGTGTTGATCCACGCCTGGGTGATGGTTCTGCGAGCTGCCAGGAGACACAAGTGAGCCCAATGAGGAGCTGAAGACCCTGGAGGGGGAGTGTCTGTGGGAGGTGGTGCCTGATGACTGAATAGACATAGCATTAGGTCCTTAGGGATAGAATACTTTTAGATTTTTTTTATATAGAGCAAGACGTGATCCCAGAAGGTCGCTATTTTAGGGCAGTTCCAGAACCTATGCAATAAGGTGGGTTTAGGAGCTGAGTACCACGGGCATGTTGGGGCGGAGGGGTTCTCCGGTCTAAAAAAGAAGGGGAAGTAAGCCCTGTGTGTGATTTTGAATTGTGTTTCCCTCCACTTTTCAGAGACAGTTAAAGCACGTATTTTTCGATATCCCGCCAGGATTTTGGCCGGTGCTTCTGGGTCTTCAAGGGTCTTGGCCCAGGATTGAAGTGGTTGTAGGGAGTATTTGGAGGCCTGGTGACGTGAAAGATGGGAATACATTTGGGAGATTGAGTAGTGTCCTTCAGTGGCAAGAGAGTCGATGAATGAGAGTTGAAAGGGTCTAGGGGTAGGGATGATCTCGGTCTTGAGATAGTGTTTCAGCTGAAGGTAAGGGAAGAGGTGAGAATTGGGTATGGAGTAGGATCTGACCAGCTCAGGGAAGGGTCTGACCCACCCTCCTTCTGAGGTGCAGGTTTGACTGATCAGTTTTAGGCCCTGTGAGGACCATAGAGAGAAAGGGGTGCTGGTGAAGGAAGGTGGGAACATAGGGTTTCCGGCTATTGGGAGGAAACGGGATACTCTAGATGGCAGATCTAGAATTTTTCTCACCTCTCTCCAGGTGACAATCGTATCTCGGAAGAGGGAGTTTGTCCTAAGGCGCTTAGGGAGTGTTGGGAGTTTGGTGTGGGCCATCGCTCGGAGGGAGTAGGGGGCTGCCAAAGCACTTTCAAGGTCAAAATTTGAGTATCTGGAGATTTCAGTGAACCAATCAAGCACTTGCCTAAGGAGGCATGAAAGGTTGTAGATCCTAATGTTGGGCCTGCCCCCCCCCTCGTCCTTCGGCAGAAAAAGCTTTCGTAGGGCCACTCTGGGCTTTTTGCCTTGCCAGATGAACGAGAGCAAGGCAGAGTGGATCTTGTGCACGTCTTTATGTTTAAGGAGTAATGATAGGGTCTGTAGAGGATATAGGAGCCTCGCAAATGATAACATTTTGTAGAGATGGCATCTGCCGAATAGAGAGAGGGGGAGGGATTCCCGATTCCCTAGCTCTTGTATTATCTTATTTATCAAGGGGGGGGTAGTTTAATGAGTATAGTGATGAGGGTTCCCTTCCAATGGACAATCCCAAATACGTAATGTGCTTTTTAGCTATCAGAAAACGGGATGTCGCTGTCCATGTTCCAGAGACCCGAGGGTTTAGGGGTAGAATTTCACTTTTTTCAAAGTTTATTCTTAGACCTGAGCATGTTCTGAAGGTTTCAGACAATTCCTGGGTATAGGAAATATCTCGAGGGGGGTTTGATGAGAAAAGATGTCGTCAGCGAAAAGTGCTGATCTAAGAGTAAGGTTGCCAGCTGAGATTCCACTGATGCCCTCGTTGGAGTTTATTAATCTGGATAGGGGCTCCAGGGCTAAATTAAAAAGAAGAGGGGAAAGGGGGCAGCCTTGGCGAGTGCCCTTGGAAAGGGGGATCTCTGGGGACATAAAGTTAGGGGTAATTAGGCGAGCCGAGGGGGATGCATACATTTTGTGGATATAGTTTAGGATGGGACCCGAAATACCAAACGAATCCATGGCCTTGTAGAGCCAGGTAAAGCTTATATTGTCGAAAGCCTTTTCGGCATCTAATGAAATCATGGCTAAGTCTCGGTCAGAGTGCATATTAGCATGCTCAAGGGCGAGAAGAACCTTGCGGATGTTAAGAGTAGCAGAGCGACCCTGTATAAAGCCAGATTGGGCTGGGCTGATGATGGAGGGGAGAATATGGGCGAGGCGATCCGCGATAATTTTGGAGAGTATTTTGATATCCACATTGATAACAGAAATGGGCCTGTAGGAGGATGGTAATAGGGGGTCTTTCCCTTTTTTGCCTATTAATTTGATATGGGCTTGGGAAGCAGTGGGGGGAAAAGGGCCATCAGTCCAGGTGGAGCTATAGACACTCTCCAAGGAGTCTGTAATAAAGTCTGCAGTCAGCTTGTAGAACTCTGAGGATAGTCCGTCTGGGCCAGGGGCTTTTCCAGGTCCGAGTTTATGAATAGTAGAGCGGATGTCTTGGGTTGTTATGGGGGCATTGAGGAGTTCCAATTGTTCCGCGGTGAGCGTGGGGAGGTTGGCCTTGTTCAGAAAAGCTGCAGCTGCTACCGAGTCAATGGGGTCTTTGGCGTAGAGGGCGGTGTAATAGTCAGTGAGAAGGGTATTGATTGTAGAAGGGGAGTTTGTGATTGTGCCGTCAGGGTTTTTCAGTGCTCCTATGTATGTCAGAGGATGTCTCCCTGAGCAGAGCCTGGCTAATAATTTGCCCGCTTTGTTGCCATTACGGTGAAAAAAGAGGGCCGAGTGTGCTTGGTGGATTGATTCCTGATGTTCTGACCAAAGATCAAATTGTCGTTTGGCTTTAAGCCACGCTGATAGCGTGGTAGGGTTGCGAGACAAGGTCAGGTCTCTATGTGCTGCCCGGAGGGAGTCACTGGCTTGTTGGTAGTTGCGTGAGGTTCTTTTTTTATATTGGGCCGCGTAAGAAATTATGCGCCCTCTTAGGAAGGCTTTGCCCGTTTCCCAGAACAAATTTGGGGAGGAAAGGTGTTCCTTGTTTGTTTCGCAGTATTCCGCCCAGGCAGCACCCAGAGTTATTTTTAAATCTTCGTTCCTAGCCAGGAACGAGGGGGATCGCCATATTTTAGGGCCGGGGGGGTGACAAGACCAGATATTTGGATGGCTATCAGGGAGTGATCTGATATCACCATGTTTTCAATGGAGGATGAGGAGATCAGAGGGATGAGGCTCGGGGAGGCAAAAAGATAATCGATGCGTGACCAAGAGTTATGGGGGGAGGAATAAAAGGTGAAGTCTTTTTCAGTGGGGTGAGAGAGCCGCCAAGTGTCAGTGAGGTGGAGGGACCTCATGGACTGGTCGAGGGGAGTGGGTGTGGGGGAAGATTTGGCAGTGGAGGGGGATCGGTCTTCGACAGGGTGCATCAGTGAATTGAAATCTCCTCCCAGGAGATGAAGGGTTTCAGGGATTAAAAGAGCCCAGGAGGTGAGCTCCTGAAAGAATGGTTGGCCTGGGGAATTGACCGCATATACATTTGAGATTGCGATGTCTCTATCGGCTATGGAAAGATGGACTGTCAATCTACGGCCCAGGGCGTCAGCGTCAACTGAGTGTATTTTGTGTTGGAGATTCTTGTTGATAAGAATGGCAACTCCGGCCTTGCGTCCCACAGCAGTGAAGCAGTGTACCGATCCCACCCAAAGTTTACGGAGTCTGGAAGCGTCATCAGGGCCTAGATGTGTCTCCTGTAGCAAGGCAATATCTGTGTGTATTAGTTTAAGGTGGCGTAGGATTTGCATGCGTTTGTGCGGGGAGCGTAGTCCCTTGACATTCCATGAGATTACCTTTAGGTGATTCCTGGTCTCAGGGGGAGCCATAGCTGATACTTGGTATGAGGAGTAGAGATCATGCTTTTGGGGGGGGTCCCGTTGGTCATGCCCCTTCTCGGCATGGAGGCTTCCGCCGTCTGTATAAATGTATCAAAAAAAGGCACAATGATAAGAGCAAGCAAACAAAACCAGCATATCTGTAAGCTAAAACACATAGGGGGGAAGTAGATCCCCAAAAACCATTTCTAGACTTCACTTTTTTCCCCATGGAATTCCGCCAGTAAGGGTCCTCCATCTGACAGGGGTGGCAGGGCGGCACAGAGGAGGGAGGGGGGTAGACGTTGAATGGAAATGGGGGGAGGTGGGGTAGTGGGAGGTGGGGGGGGGCTGGGTAGGGTAGGAGCAGGTGGGGGGGAGGGAAGAGGAGGGAAAGGGGTGGGGAGAGAAGAGGGGGAGAGAGGGGGGAAGCGCAGGGGAGTACAGGGAGAGATATTGCAGCATAAGAGGGAGAGGGATGAGGAATAGGCCATAAATGGCCCGGGTACACGGTCCTTGTTCCTTGAACTGTGAGCCTCTAAATAGCTAGAAAATAAACGGCAGGTAAACAATAAATCAGTAAATAGCAAACCACATAGTGAGGCGGCGGTGTTTAGGACAGTTTCTGTGATGTATAGGGTTGACTGACAGAGGATCTTGGCTTTAATCGAGGGTGTAAGAGATGTCCAAGGAAGCGGCGTTGGAGGCTCAGACATTGGGGGCAACCGCCCCGAAGTCAGCTTGATGGGTTATGGGCTTCCAATTGACCGAAGCAAACCCTCTTGTAGGGGGGTTTTTGTGGGCTGGATTGGTTGCGTGAAGCCAAGGCGGACTTCTTAGGAGAGGGAGAGATGGCTGGAGGGTCATGTTGGGATTCCTGTTCCATATCTGAAGGACGAGTGTTGGCTAGGTAGTTCTCCGCGTCACGTGGTGTGGAGAAAGACACGCGTTCCCCCGTGTCCGTTTGGATATGCAGGATAGCAGGGTAGGCCAGGCTGAACTTGATGTTTTGATTGTAAAGTTGCGAGCAAATGGGAGAGAATTCTTTACGTTTGCGCATTACCTCCAGAGAATAGTCTGCAAAGATCATCAGGGGGTTTTCATCCACAGTCAGGGCTCGATTTTTGCGAAAGGCCTGAAGAATGGCTTGCTGGTCATTGTAGTTCAGGAACCGGGCAATGACTGGTCTGGGTCTGGAGCGCTGGTCTGACGGCTGCCCAATTCTATGAGCTCTTTCTACTACGCAGGGGACTTTGAGGCCCAGGTGCTGCGGGATGGTGGTGGAGCAGATGGTAAACAGGGCTGTTTGGTTGTATGATTCAGGTAACCCTATTATGCGTAAATTGTTCCTTCTGGACCTGTTTTCCAGGTCATCCAACTTTTCCTGGAGATCCCTGTGCTGTGTGGAGAGCCTGGCTATAGTCGCAGACAGGATTGCGGTGTCGTCCTCCATTGTGCTTATCCGTTCCTCAGCATCTTCCAGTCTAGCGGAGTGATGCTGGATTTCTTTGTGGAGCTGTTCCAGCCCCCTATGCACTGCCTTCTCTATGGCCTCTGTCACCATGGGAGTGAGGAGGGTGATCACGGCCTGGGCAATCCCTGAAGGGGATGTTGGGTCCGGTGGTGGTTCAAGTGGAGGCCCTGGAAGGGTGAGCTGGTGAGCAGGGCTTGGAGGAGAAGCCACTGATGCGGTCTGTGTCAGCGTTGCGGCCACCATGTTGGCTGCAGCATGAGAGCCGTCTCCCTCTGTCTGTGAAGGGAGCGGCGCCGGGCGAGCCGTTTGCCGCTCCACGAAGCAGTCCATCGATCAGCGCCTGCTGTCCCCTGATTACGGGGGGGTATAGGGAGGGGTACCTCGGTGATGGCTGGCTTGTTAGCGGGTTTTCGGAGGAGCACGGCGGGAGCTCTTCCCTTCTAGCTCCTCTCCATGTGGGCGCCGGAACCGGAAGTGGATTTTTAGTTTTAGTTAGGAGGTCAATCAGATCAATAGTTCATTGGGAATTATCACCTGCATGCCTAGTGGGTACAAACCCAGGGACAGTCTATTTGCCAGAATTTTAGTAAAAATGTTATAATTCAAATTCAACAAAGCAATGGGGCAATAATATCAGGTATAGATAGATCTTTCCCTGGTTTTGGGATAACTGAAAAGTGGGCATGGAGAAATTGGGGATGGGGAGTAGTACTCTTTATTAGTGTTGAGCGAACCCAGACTGTAACGTTCGGGTCCGTACCGAACTTTGGGGTGTCCAGGACCCGGACCCGAACACGGACATTTCAAAAAACATTTGGGTTCAGGTTCTGGGTTCTGGTAGTTGATCACGCATGTTGAATAGCTGCAGGGCAGCCAATCAACAAGCGTTTCACTGGTTTGCCCTTAGAAGCCATCACAGCCATGCCTACTAATGGCATTGCTGTGATTGGCCAGTGAGTGCATCATGTGACTCAGCCTCTATATGAGGCTGGAGTCACAGTGCTGCATGTCATATGCTCTTGGGTTAGTGTAGGGAGAGGATGCTGCCGGCGTTTTTGTGAGGGACAGATTTCAGACATTTTAACATCTGATCCTGCATCCTGAGATTACTACTACTGTTGCTCTGAGGGACAGATTGCAGAAATTTGAGATTTCACATACTGCTGCTTTGAGTGACAGATTGCAGATCAAACTCTGCATAACACAATGATCGCTACAATCGTACACAGATTGTGGGATCATACACAACGATCAGATTGTTTGAGATTTCACATACTGCTGCTTTGAGCGATCTGACTGCACTAGGTAGAGGCTTCTGCTTAGAGGGACAGTTTATTGTTCAAAAATCATCTCCTAGTTCTAAAGGGAGAGGTTCTAGCTGCAGCTGTAAGTGACACATTATTGTTCAAAAATCATCTCCTAGTTTATTTGATTTTAATTTATTTTCCCTATCCCCATTTTTTTGTAGGGCACTTGCCCCACTCTTACCCCCATTTTACTTCCTTTTGCAGCCCTCTAGCACTTGCCAGGACTTTGTTACAGCCATTTTTGTGTCTAAAAGATTGGGTCCCCATTGACTTCAATGGGGTTCGGGGTCCGGGATAACGTTCGGGCAACGTTCGGTGCCGAACCCGGACTTTTTCCCAAAGTTTGTTCGGACCCGAACCCGAACGTCCAGGTGTTTGCTCAATTCTTCTCTTCATCAAAGAAGCAAACCGATTTAACAAATGAGGGGCTATAGTTAGCAGAAAGGTTTTATAATAAGAGTATGGTAGACCATCAGGGCCTGGGGATTTGAAGGCAGGAGTCAAATGACTTCCCTCAATTCTTCAGCTGTGATAGCCATATTAAGCGTAGAATGGTCTGCAGGGGATAATTAAGGAAGCTGCAAGGATGCAAAGAAAGAGTCAAATCCCATCTGTGTAAACTGAGAGTGTGGATCAGCAGTCAAGCAAATATATAGCCTATGTTAAGAGTCACACCCTTTGGACATAGTACGGGGGCAATAAGTTGGACTGCTATCAGGTTGGAGGAGAAAGTCAGGTATGGTGAGAGAAGGACGAGGTTTAAGTTTTTGCACATGCATTCTAGGGGGTTTATTGGCATATTCATAGAACCTCTGTCTGACCCACAGTATTGACTTTGAGATCCTACCCATATCTAGAGTTTTAATACAGTTATGTAAGGAAACAAGGACTCAAAGACGTGCACCATAGGGGAGAGGAGTAAGCGCATCTCTGCGGTGCGTAATTGGTCGAGTAACAATGTTTTCTGAAGAGTGGACTCCCGTTTTAAGTGAGACCCAGCAGAGATACATTTGCCTCTAATAAAAGCCTTATAAGATTCCCATAGGGTGGAGGTCTTTGACACTGTGCCATCGTTGAGTTGAAAAAACTTGCAAAAAACTGTTTTTGCAAGAGGTCATCCTTTTAGGAATCCACTAAAGGGTTTCATTGAGACTCCAATGGCATGTTTCCTTGGTCGGGGCAGATAAGGTGAGATCCAGAAGTATAGGTGCATGATCTGACCATGTCATGGGATCAATTTCAGAGGCCACTAAGTGTGTTAATAGGGGGGCAGATACGAAAAAATGATCTAGGCGGGAGTAGAGTTTATGCAAGGGAGAATAGAATGTAAATTGCTTATGAGTGGGGTGTTTAACCTGCCAAGAGTCAAAAGGTTATGGGATCTAATGAATTTGCAGAAAGAGGTGGACACTTTATGGGTATGGGATGATGGAGTGGTTTGGAAAAGAGAGCATCTATTTTTAGTTGGAGACATGCACATGTTAAAATCTCCACCTTTGATCATAAAAGGTTGTGAAAAAGTGCATTTTCTCAAATACTTCTGTAAGGAACCTCACCTGCCCCGAGTTAGGAACATAGATATTAACCAACATGAAAGTTGTAGTCATGTAAGCACAATTCAGGAGAATGAAATGACCCTGAGGATCCAAGAAGGATGATTCAATCCACAGTGGACATGTACATTTTATCAAGATCGCCACTCCGGCCTTTCCAGAAGAATCAGAAGCAACAAAGGTGGTGGGAAACAGTTTGGAAGCGATCCCCCTGCTTGAAAGTGAGTCTCCTGAATCACGATCACATCTGCTTTCGAAGATTTGAATTCTTTCAAAGCTAACCATCTCATATGTATGGAGTTTAAACCTTTAACATTTGTTAGGAAAGAAGTCTTTGTGTGTTTCCGCGGTGGTGCGCGCGCTTGTGCGCGCTCGCGCGCGCCTGTGCGCGCACCCGCGTGCGCGCGCGCTAACGTGCGCGCGCACGCGCCGGAAACGACGCTTGGCGGCTCTATTTAGGCCAGCAGAGCCTGCTGGCCGGTGCTGTCCGCTCTACAGCGTTTGGCTCCTGTGACCCCGGCTCTATTCTGAAAGACTTCCTGCACCTGTGACCCCGGCTTCCTGTTTGACCCGTCTGCCTGCTGCCTGCCCCGACCTTCTGCTTGCCTCTGACTACGCCTCTGCCTGATCCTCTGAACCTTCTATTGCCCGCACGTTGCCGATCCTGCCTGTACCCGACTACCCGCTTGCCCGCACCACCTGTACCGCACTGCCAGCCCGTTACCGACCCGGCCTGCATCACCGACCATCCACCTGCACGAGCTCCAGCGGACCATCACCTGCCATCTGTGATCTAGTCCAGCCCTCGTGCCCCCCTGTGCTCCAGAGCTCCCTGTCTCCACTACCAGGGGCTCTTGAACCAGGGCCGCAAGGGAGGTTGCCCCCGCATAAGTCAGACTCAACCATCAGGTACGTGACAACATTGCAGGATAGAATACTTAAAGCCATAGTATATTGTATAGATATGCAATATAGTTGTCTTCCAAATAAACAAACCCATAGGTAGAGTCCATGGTGTGCAAAAGAAAAGAAAAAACTGAATGCGCATGAGCGGGACTTCTAAGATGGCTGCTTGAGCCGGGAGCTCTGCACTGCCCCGGCCATCTCACACACCGATCGGCGGATCGCAGCCCCTTTGAATATCCCTGACACAAGCACCTGATAGAGGAGACTCCCCGTTGTTACCCTATGTCCGGGGGCTCTGTCAGGAGGGACCTGAGGTCTCAATTTGGAACCGGAGAGGGACAGGCCGAATCCAAGATGACGGCTGCGACCCAGCAATGTGACCCAGATGGAGGGAGAAGCACGGAGCAGAGGCAAGTTCTGTCCTCAACCACTCTGTCTTACACCCCACCAGCTGCTCCCAGCCTGTCATAGCCTGTCACCCTATCTCACACTTCTATTGAATCTCTCATAGGCCACACTATGGATGAGGCTGCAGAGACCCCCATGAGAAGTACACCACTATGTGACTTTAACACCCCAGGACCTGAGCCATTCAGCCAAACAACTACCCCTGATCTTTTCCACAGATTTGCTGACCTCCTGGAAAGGGGTCTAGCCCAGACTGCGACAAAAATCACAGGTGACATCAGAGCTGACTTTAAAAATCTGGGAGCCAGGATGGAAGTCATAGAACATAAATTAGACATCACAGTTTCCAGAGCAAACCAGAATTCTGATCACATTCAGGTCTTACAGGATCAATTGGATGTAGCCTTGTCCCGCATCGACGATCTTGAAAAACGATCCAGATGTTACAATTTTAGGATCAGGGATTTACCGGAATCAGTCGTGGATGTCCATACAACAGTAATGGAGATTATCAAAACTCTCATCCCTGACATCTCGTCCCATAAAATGGAACTGGACCGTGTCCATAGAGCACTAGGACCACCCAGGAAGGATAGTAACCCCAGAGATATAATGGTTAAACCCCACTTTTATGGCATCAAAGAAGACATTATGAAAAAAGTCGAGGACCCTGTCTTCGCTAACCTGTCTACGACTTCCTAATCAAATATTTGCAGACATTTCACCTTCCACTATACAAAAGAGGAGGTCCCTTAAACCTCTCCTCAACATTCTCTTCCTCAAATTTGCATATAAAAATTGCTTTATATGACCCATTCCTTTACCAGCTTCTCAGAAGGAGAACGCCTGCTCCTGCAACTAAAATTGATCTCACAAAAATCTGACATGGACTGTTCCTCATCCCATTCAGGATCTGCCAAAAGACCCACTCCTACGAGTCCCATCACTCTAGTCTGGAACAAGACCAAGCCTAAGCGTTCCAAAGACAGCAAACAACCATAGCCCTTTTTTTTTCCAGGGGCCCCATCCACCTCTCTTTTTCTCCTAACTCCAAACAAGGAGTTTGGCCTTTACCTCCAGTTAAACTGAACTTGAACTACCCAAATGTATCCCTGTTTGATGTATGATGTTTAAGTTGTTTTTAAAAAGCTCAGGTCTTCCTACTCAGGGTAACCCTCGGTTGGCTTTGTCTTTCTCTCCACACTCTTTAGGAGTGGGAAGTGAGGGGGATTGCCCCCAGTGGTTTGTCCAGTAAGCGACACATACGACTACTGATAGTCCTCAGGAAAGGAGTCTTTAGATTACTCACTTACATAATGTTAATTTCTTAAGACCCTAGTAATATTTTTCTTTTTTTTAAGAGGGAATAAGCTAGCCTATGCTAACGGGATTGCAATCTAAACTGAGGCAGATTGATTGCGCCTCCCACATACCATGAACTTGTCTTCTCAAGGCTCTTGGGATGGGTTGTCTCATCCCCGAGGAAGGGGGTTACAAGGTAAGGGACCTGTCAGGTAAAGGGGGAGGCAGAGGCGACTCTAGGCTTTGTGAGGCCTTAGGCAAAACTTGGACATGAGGCCCCACTCACACCCATAATGGGAAAAATAATTCAAGTGATAAAAATTAACTGTATAAATTGTATTTATTATATTGTATATATTATAATCCGTTGAACTATGAATTCTCAGTTTCTATAACCGATTCTTCTTTAATCAAAGATCATTAAACATAGGGTATGCGTCTGTATGTATATATATATATATTATATATATATATATATATATATATATATATATATATATATATATATATACAGTTGTGCTCATAAGTTTACATACCCTGGCAGAATTTACAGTGGGTACGGAAAGTATTCAGACCCCCTTACTTGTTTCACTCTTTCTTATATTGCAGCCATTTGCTAAAATCGTTTAAGTTCATTTATTTTCCTCATTAATGTACACACAGCACCTCATATTGACAGAAAAACACAGAATTGTTGACATTTTTGCAGATTTATTAAAAAAGAAAAACTGAAATATCACATGGCCCTAAGTATTCAGACCCTTTGCTGTGACACTCATATATTTAACTCAGGTGCTGTCCATTTCTTCTGATCATCCTTGAGATGGTTCTACACCTTCATTTGAGTCCAGCTGTGTTTAATTATACTGATTGGACTTGATTAGGAAAGCCACACACCTGTCTATATAAGACCTTACAGCTCACAGTGCATGTCAGAGCAAATGAGAATCATGAGGTCAAAGGAAATGCCTGAAGAGCTCAGAGACAGAATTGTGGCAAGACACAGATCTGGCCAAGGTTACAAAAAAAATTCTGTTGCACTTAAGGTTCCCAAGAGCACAGTGGCCTCCATAATCCT
>BLSH010535174.1:558537-582800 GCA_018402905.1 Glandirana rugosa
GGGAAGGATGTGGAGAGGGGTGGGTCCTCAGCGGCACTCTAGAGTCTGGAGGCTATCAGATATGGAGAAGTTGTCCTTTGGAGACATACTTGGGTAGGGTTAGACGGTTTGTACGTGGACCAGCTTCGATGATTTGGATGTTGTAGACCTGAATTCCATGAAAAAACACGTGGGAATGTTTACGTGTGAAGTTGACTGTGTAGGACTTGGATGATGGGATGGTACGCCGACTTTTAGTACAGATATTTACATTTTCCAGAGTTGTCGGGGATGTTTGCGTTGCGTGATGTTTTTCTTCGATTTCAACGGTTTCGTCTACATTAAAAACGGGGTTTCTTGGGCAAAAATTACATCTGCTTTGGCAACTTTAGCTTCTTTTTGTAGTGCGTTGCGTTTGTAGGGGCTGTTGAGACCTTTTACATTTATAGACATGATTTTCAGCCGCATGGTAGGGTAGTAGGTTCAGGATGTGTCAGTTGAAGTGTGCATTTGTAAGGGTGCACAAAAAAGTACCTTAAGTCCAGATGTTGTAGGTTTAGTAGCTTCGACCAGGTGCATGTTTGGCAGATTGGGATGGGTTCATACAGAGGTTTCCTGTTGAAGAGGTATAGACTATCGGAGGTCTGAGATCTCACGGCGACTCCTGGGTGGGGAGAGGTGTAGGAAGGGAAAAAACAGACAAAGAAAAAACAATAATGTTCATTAACTGAAGGTAAAAAAAACCTGGTGAAACCCAGGTTAACATTGCAGCTGGTACGCTGCTGACGTGGTAACTGGGGGTATAGAGGTACCAGTGAACACTGGATTAGGTGGTCAGGTGTAGTTCAGTGGGAGTTCCTCGCCTCGCATGGTAGCTGATCGATACGGGGGAGATTGCTCCGGTGTATTTGATGGGGGACTGATTATGACCATTCATTGTGTAGTCTCTCTGGGGGGATCCCTCTTGTGTTTGCATCTCTGCCGGGATCAGTTGCCATTCCTTAAATAGCAATAAGCCTTTATCCACGCTGTAGATTGGGTACGTCTTACCCTTCCATGTAATCAGGAGTTTTGTTGGGAATCCCCATTTGTATATAACATTATTGTTGCGTAGAATTTTGGTGAGGATCAGTAGCTTTTTCCTGTTTAATGCTGTTTGTTGAGATATATCTGTGTAGAGAGATATATTCATGAACTCATCAGGTACTATCGGTGATCTTTTGGCTGCTGCCATGAGCCTTTCTTTAACGTGATAGTAGTGGATACGGGCGAGTGTGTCCCTTGGTGCTGTGTCAGGGAGGAATTTCGGTTTTGGAATGCAATGCGCCCTGTCAATGCATAACTCAATGTCGCTCAGGGCGGGTATCAAGGCTTTCATCATGCGCTGAATGAAATTCGTCAGTTCATTCAGGGGGATTGATTCCGGGATGCCCCTGAATTTTATATTATTCCGCCTCGAGCGATCCTCGAGGTCGGAGAGCTTATTTAGTAGACGTCGGATCTCATTTTCTTGGTCAGTGTATGCGTCCACTAGATCATTGTGAGCTGCATATAAGTCGGCCATTTTGTTTTCCAAGTGTAAGATTCTGTCTTCATGTGTCTGCACTGTCTCTTGTAGAGGGGTAAACATATTAGAGAAGTCTTGGAATAGAGAACTTCTTAGTGATAGGAGCATATTTTTCATGGTGGACTCAGAGATCGTTTGCTCTGATGCTGGGAAGGCTTCTATGGTGGGGCCTAACAATGTGGCCTGTAATGCGGCCTGTGGCAGAGCTAATTGCAGGCCTGGGCCTGGATTACGTTCCTCCCTCCTCTGTTTAGTTTTGGCCGGGCTGCGTGATGTGGGAGAGGCTGGAGGGGAGAATGCAGTCTCTTCTCCCTCTGGTGTGCTGTAGCCAGCCGTGGGGTAAGATGTGTTGGAGGTGTGGCGGGTGCCAGAGCTCGGGTGCATTCCGTCTATGGCAGCCGCGCCATCTTGCTTACCTCCCCGCCGCTCCGCCGGGAAGAAATCTGTAAGGCGCTGCAGCTGCTTGGCGCCTTTTCTTCGCTTGCTCATCGTTCCCCTTGTAGCTCAGGATAGTCCGGTCGCTTCGGTCGCTCTGATCCGGTTCCCCCGTCCGCTGTATGTGCCGCGATGTGCGAGGCTGGAGCAGGAGCTCTAGATTATGCGGCCATCACAGACGCCGGCCAGACACGCCCCCATGAGACTCTCTTTAAGCCTAGTGTTAACCACTAAAACAGAAAAGAGCCTTCGTTGGACAGGGGCGAAGTTCTATTATCAAAGGGATAGATTAGGACACTAAACTTTCCCCTCACCAACGCTCCCATTTTTCCCCCAAAATACGAACACCGGAAGGTACTACAACACTAAACCCCCAACGCATAATGAAAATTTTTCATTCTTACTATGAAAAATTATACAGGGCCCCCACTAGGAACCCCCCCCCCCCTCCAGGGTCTCTCCAATCTCCTAGACAGCATACTGCTTCCTACTTTGAAAGACAGACACAGAGACCTCCTAGAAGCTCCCTTCTGCTCAGAAGAGATAATTGACGTTATCAAAGGCTTAAAGCGAGGATCTGCTCTTAGGCCAGATGGATTATCTGTCCCTTACTATAAAGCTTTTGTGTCCATTCTAACTCCCCATTTAGCCAGTTGGTTTAACAGCAAACATAAAGGGATCCCATTTAATCCACAACTAAACTTAGCTTATGTACGGGTGATACCTAAGCTGGACAAAGACCCTGAGGAGGTTGGCAATTACAGGCCAATCTCCCTCATTAACAATGATTTAAAAATATTGACTAAGATATTGGCCAACCAATTAGCTTCTTTCATCAGTCTTTACATACATAAAGATCAAGTAGGCTTTATTCCGGGAAGACAATGACCCGACCAAGTGCGTAGAGCGATATACATTATCTCTATACTCCAATCGAGATGGGATGGGAGTCCCCGTCAAGAAGGAATGCTACTCTCTCTTGACCTCCAAAAGGCCTTTGATTCCGTATCTTGGCCCTACCTTTTTTCCACTCTAATGCAATGGGGTTTTGGGGACAAATTTTTGGGTCTCCTGGGCACACTCTATTCTAACCCGGAAGTGAAAATTAAGCTTCAAGGCCAATATTCTGACTCTTTTAGACTAGCGAGGGGAACCAGACAGGGATGCTCTCTTTCCCCCCTGATCTTCGCCATTGTAATAGAATCTCTGGCTATCGCTATCCAAGCTAATCAGGGCATTTGGGAAGTGCAGTGTGGTGGGCAGACCCATAAATGTGCCCTTTTTGCAGGTGACCTGCTTCTCTTCCTAACCTCCCCAGTCATCTCTCTCCCTAATCTGTGCAGACTATTGGATGATTTTGCTAAAGTATCAGGCCTTCCAATTAACTTGTCCAAATCTCAAGCTATGAAAATCTCTCTCCCCATTAGCAAAATAAACCAATTAAAAAAGTAATTTGGCTTTACCTAGAGTGAATCCACCATTAGATACTTGGGAGTTAACCTATCTGGCAGGATAGAACACCTCTATGAGGTCAACTATGCACCAGTATTTCAGAAACTCAAACTGGATTTAAAAACATGGGCCTCCTATGATGTCTCTTGGCTGGGCAGGATCAACTCTCTCAAAATGACGCTGCTTCCCTGCCTACTTTATCTGTTTCGATCACTTTGTATAGCAGTTAGAAAAGATAAAATCTGTAAATTCCAAAGCAAACTGATAAAAAAATTTTGGGGAAAATCCTGTTACCGTTTTATGCAAAGGACACTTTTTAGCCCTAGGGCCAAAGAAGGATTGGGACTCCCAAACTTATATTGGTACTTCCAGGCCACCGGATTAGCTCAATTCGCCATTATATAGTCTAGGTATGAGAAACCGGACTGGGTCCACATAGAAAGGCAAGCTGCCCCCTCTTTCACCCTGGATTTCCTCCTCTGGTCTCCTCCACAATCTAGACCTTCAATCTTATCCCCCACATTGTCCCATTCCCTTTCCCTTAGGGGAAAACCTTAGGAAGAACCCCTTATTGACCTCAACAATTCAACCCCTGAATCATATGTTCCATAATCCTAGGCATTTCGATGGTAGTTGGACAGGGGACTGTACCACATAGGACATTTCTTTTTCTCAATGGGACCATTGACACTAAGTCACTGTGTCAGCAAACTCTACCTACCGCACTCTGAGCATTTCCGATTTAGCCAAATCTCACACTTCCTGCATAAAATATGGTCTAACAAGCCTAATCCCCCTCCTTTACGGAATATGAGAGATGGTGTGGCACAACCACGGAGCAAAAGGGAGGAATCTCAATTGTTTACAGGTCACTTGACGCTAGCTCCTCCAAGCAGCCATACATGGAAGCATGGGATGGAGATCTCTTGGAACAGTGGGATCTGAAGGACTGGAATGACTCCTTTTTGAGATCTTTCAAAGGGATACTCAATACCTCATTAATGGAAGCAAACATCAAGGTGATCACTAGATGGTATTTAGTCACCACAAGATAGGCCAGAATCTTCCTATCCTCATCTTCCCTATGCTTCCGTGGATGTGATATGCAGAGAACAATGCTCCACATTTGGTCCTATTGTCCAAAAATCCATGGTTTTTGGAACAAAATCTTTCATACAATCCGAAGGTTACAGGATGTCCGGTCCCAAAATCTCCCTCAACAGCTCTTCTCAACCTCCCAGTCCAAAAAGTCCCTAAGCGGGCCCAGAAATGATTTATTATATTCTTCTAGGAGCTAAGTTAACTATAGCCAAGGCCTGGAAACAACCTAGAGTTTCCATAGCAGCTGCCAAAAAGAAAATTTTGTGGATCATGACTCAAGAAAAAATGGTTAGTACACTTCTAGATACGGCATGGAGGTTTGAAGAGACTTGGGAGCCTTGGGCTTTGAACATCGGAATTCCTTTGGTTGGGGGCACAACATGAGGTAATGTGAGAGGAAATTCCCGGGACCTTGGCAACTCTTTCCTTTTTTCTTCTCTATCCCTCTGACTTGGCTCGCTCTTATCCTACTCTACTCCCCCCCCCCCCCAACCTTCTGCTTTGACTCGATGACAACAACATTAAGCCTTTATTATGTGCTTTGTTTTTCTCCCAAGATTCCATCTCACTAGATATCAGGTTCCCAGACGGGCCATTTATTAGATAGATTCAATTCAGTATTATTACTTAAAATGGTTCTTATTTCGGTGACGTGTCCCCCCCTAGACACAGTGTGATCCCAGGAGGGGTACTGAGGTGGAGGGACAGTCACAACCCGGTTCATCAAGTTTTGAATATAACAAGTTTTACCACAATATTGGCTCTGAAGGAACTGAGTTGGGTGAGATCCTTTTGAATTTTCTTTCTGAAATCTTAATATTATGTTTTGCATTTGTTTTATGTTATACAATAGGAGATGTAGATAAGCACAGGTCAAAAAGGGACCTATCAAAAATAACAGTAAAAAAAAACAACAACAATGGTAGAGTGGCCTGAGGATTATCGAACCCTCAGGAATCCAAGGTTGAAACCAGGGATAATGGAGAGGAACATGGTAGCATGCAAGATCAGGCAAATTGACTCCGATCTCCTCTGAAGTGCTTAGGAGTTAAACAAAGTAAAGAACCAAACAAATGTCTATGGATGCGACAATACTATTTATCCCACGGAAAAGCAACCAGATCTTTGCCTCAATGGCAGGTTCAGAGACACACAGATGGAATATATGCCATCTATGTAAAAAGAGATCAGCAATGGTTTCAGTAAAAGGCCATCAGGTGGGGTTTCTCAGGAAAGTAGCCCATTGAGGACTGGATGAGGCTTTCTGCAATCCTCGCCGTACTGGGGTCCAGATTTTCCCAGGTGTGGAGTATAGCCGGGGAGCAGGAAGAGGCAGTTGAAGCTCTTCTTCAAATAGCGGTGGAAGGCCTAGATTGCATAGGAAGGCCTCACTTTCAGTATTGAACCCCATGACCTGATGATTCTGTAAATGGGTAGTAACAGGTCGCAGACTCCGTCGTTTGGCCAAAGTGATAGATTTGAATCTTTATACCTTTGTAGTCCAGGTGACTTCTGTTACGGGTGGCTGTAATGAAGGTTTCTTTACTATCATAGTAGTGGAAGTGTACAATAATGTCTTTAGGATTGGCGCCTGGTGGTGGTTTAAGGGACAAAGATCTATGTGCTCTATCAAGGCACCAGTCAATATCTGGGATGTGTGGAGCCAGAGAGACAAAAAAGCCTAAAAGACAGGGGCGTAGCTCTTTATCAATTATGGATTCAGGTATTCCACGGATCTGTATGTTTTGACAGCGTTCCCTGTTTTCCAAATCTTCCTGTTGTATTTGGATTTGAGAGACTGTATGCTTAAGAGCAGCATTATCTTCTTCTAGAGTGTGTACCTGTATGTTCCCCTAGTTGAGCAATCTCCCCCCTGAGTTCATGTGTAATGTTCTCTACTTCCCTGGTTATATTATGGGTTCAATCTTTTAGCAGGGCTTGCAGCTTTATATCTAGGACATCCACAGCAATTATCGCGTTAGGCCCTGTTTGTGGTGTCAGCAGGTTCCACATTGGTGACATGTCTGTGAGAGCAAGCAGGTCCATGGGGTTGGTCTTTATGGGGTCTTAAGTACCCAAGGCTGGGGGATTGTGGCCTAAGTAGGAACCGCTCCATGAGCTGCGAGGGCTGGGTCTCGGTGTAAGGTTGGTATATGTGTTTCTGGTCCCCAATATTACCCATGGGATTCCTGGGTTCTTCCGAAGATGGTTGGTGCAGCTCCCGTGTCTTTAGGTGTAGTCAGAGCACGCAGGAGCCTCGGAAGGTGAAACAGGAACTGGAGCCTGTGGATTAAGCTTCCGCCAACTTACACGCTGCACATGCGCCCCTAGGTGTGTGTTTATTAAAAGTCAGCAGGTACACTTTTTGTAGCTGCTTACTTTTAATAAACACAAAAACTAGTGAAACTCCACTTTAGTTACCATATGCATTTATTTATTTCCTTTGTGAATTAATCTTCAATGCCTTTTTATTCGGTATTTAACAACCATTTTTGGTTTTTTCGCTAAATACCGCATTCAAGCAATAGTGAATTTACATTTTCACTATCGCATGCGCTAAGTGGTCACGTGACCGGCATAACACATGTGATAACAAGTGAATTGTGCCCATAGAGGTCTATATGTCAGACCAAAAAGAGGGACATCAGAGTGGAAAAAGGATTAGGTTCAGAAAGCGGAGCAGTCCCTTCAAATAAGGGACAGTCCCTTCAAATAAGGGACAGTCCCTTCAAATAAGGGACAGTTGAGAGTTACAGTATCTCACAAAAGTGAGTACACCCCTCATATTTTTGTAAATATTTTATTATATTTTTTCATGTGACAACACTGAAGATATTACACTTTGGGGTTGAATTAATAAAGGCAAATCCAATCTGCACTACAAGTGCATTGCAAATGCACTTGGAAGTGCAGTCACTTTAGATCTGAGGGGAAGATCTGAAATGAGGGGAAGCACTGCTGGTTTAATCATCCAATCATATGCAAGCAAAAATGCTGTTTTTTTTTTGTTTCCTTGAATGCCCCCCTCAGATCTACAGCGACTGCACTTCCAAGTGCACTTCCAGTGCACTTGCAGTGCACTGGTAGTGCAGAGTGGATTTGCCCTTAGTAAATAAACCGCTTTGCTACAACATAAAGTAGAGAGTGCACAGTTTGTATAACAGTGTAAATTTGCTGTCCCCTCAAAATAACTCAACACACAGCCATTAATTACTAAACCGCTGGCAGCAAAAGTGAGTACACCTTAAGTAAAAATGTCCAAATTGGGCCCAAAGTGTCAATATTTTGTATGGCCACCATTATTTTCCAGCACTGCCTTAACCTCCCTGGCGGTATTCCCGAGTGTGGCTCCGGGTGGATTTTCAGTACCAAAAGCGGTAACCCCGAGCCACACTCGGGCTTGCATCGCTGGATCCAGGCAATGTTACTCACCTTGTCCCCTGGATCCAGCGATGTCCTCCCACGTTGTCAGCGTGTCTGTCCGCCAGCAGATGACTCCTGTGTGCCGGGTTCCGTTCCCTGCGAGCGTCACGTCGCACGGGGTCGGAGACCGGCGGGAAATTCAAAAAGTGAAACACACAGCACACATACAGTACACTGTAATCTGTAATATTACATTACTGTATAAAATAATTTCACATCCCCTTTGTCCCTAGTGGTTTGCCCAGAGCCCTGCATGCACTTTTATATAATAAATGCCATTCTTTCTGCCTGGAAACATGAGAATGTCCATAGCAACCAAAAAGTGTCCCTTTACGTCAAAAGTGGTTTTTGACCAGCTAGAAAACACCGATAGTAAATAAGAATCATTTGCAGAATTGAGTGATACTGATTTTTGGGGAAATTTATCATCAGAAACTGAAAGTGACGACAGAGACAATTCTGCAAATGAGCAAATTTCTGCGTTTTTGGTTTGATTACATTATTGAATAAATTTTATTACTATTATATTATTATTTTTGATAATTATTTTTAGTTATTTATTATATTATAATTTATGATTTCATTTTTCAAACTTTTTCATACCCGGGATGTCTACTAGACTCTTGTTTGGACAGATTTAAGTGAGTTATTGCTAAGAATTACAGGCCTGCAATATAAGACGCCAAATTTTCATGCAAAATAATTGTACCACTTTCAGCAATAAATTCCAGACTCAGTCATACCGCCAGGGAGGTTAAGCCTCTTGGGCATGGAGTTAACCAGACCTTCACAGGCTGCCACTGGAGTCCTCTTCCACTCCTCCATGACGACATCACGGAGCTTGTGGATGTTAGAGACCTTGCACTCCTCCTTGCACTCCTCGTTCCATTTGAGGATGCCCCACAGATGCTCAATAGGGTTTAGGTCTGGAGACATGCTTGGCCAGTCCATCACCTTTACCCTCAACCTCTTTAGCAAGGCAGTGCTCGTTTTGGAGGTGTGTTTGGAGTCTTTTTCATGTTGGAATACTGCCCTGTGGCCCAGTCTCCAAAGGGAGGGGATCATGCTCTGCTTCAGTATGTCACAGTACATGTTGGCATTCATGGTTCCCTCAATGAACTGTAGCTCCCCAATTCCGGAAGCACTCATGCAGCCCCAAGACCATGATACTCCCACCACCATGCTTGACTGTAGGCAAGACACACTTGTCTTTGTACTCCTCACCTGGTTGCCTCCACACACACTTCACATCATATGAACCAAATACATTTATCTTGGTCTCATCAGACCACAGGACATGGTTCCAGTAATCCATGTCCTTAGTCTGCTTGTCTTCAGCAAACTGCAGGCTTTTTTGTGCATCACCTTTAGAAGAGGCTTCCTTCTGGGACGACAGCCATGCAGACCAATTTGATGCAGTGTGCGGCGTATGGTCTGAACACTGACAGGCTGCCCCCCTCCCTCAACCTCTGCAGCAATGCTGGCAGCACTCATATATCTATTTCCCAAAGACAACCTTTGGATATGATGCTGAGCATGTGCACTCAACTTCTTTGGTCAACCATGGCGAGGCCTGTTCTGAGTGGAACCTGTCCTGTTAAACTGCTGTATGGTCTTGGCCACCATGCTGCAGCTCAGTTTTAGGGTCTTGGCAATCTTCATATAGCCTAGGCCATCTAATGTAGAGCAAGAATTTTTCCAGCTTTTTTCAGCTCCTCAGTTCTATGCCATGAGGTGCCATGTTGAACGTCCAAGTGACCAGTATGAGGGAGTGAGAGTGATAACACCAAATTTAACACACCTGCTCCCGATTCACACCTGATACCTTGCAACACTAACGAGTCACATGACACCGGGGAGGGAAAATGGCTAATTGGACCCAATTTGGACATTTTCACTTAGGGGTGTACTCACTTTTGTTGCCAGTGGTTTAGACATTAATGGCTGTTTGTTGAGTTATTTTGAGGGGGCAGCAAATTTACACTGTTATACAAGCTGTACACTCACTACTTTACATTGTAGCAAAGTGTCATTTCTTCAGTGTTGTCACATGAAAAAATATAATAAAATATTTACAAAACTGTGAGGGGCGTACTCACTTTTGTGAGATACTGTATGAGTTCCTTATTTTTTATGCTTTATTTCTCTGATTATTTTTTCACCCTCTACTAAATAATGTGTGATTTGTACTTAAATAGCTTATGCAGTACATATTTTGTGCTTTTTTTCCTAGAGTTCCCTTATATGTAAAAATATTACAGAAGTAAAGCAGCATTTACTGTGGATGGCATGCTGGGTCTTACAGTACATCAACACCTGTCAAAACAGTTTACAGCAGCCTGCTTTAAACATATTGGCTAAGCCCTCCCACTGCTACCAAAAGCCTTCATTTCTATTGCTGTCATACTTACACAATAGGGGACACAAACATACAGGTTACAAATTAAGCAAAACAGCAGTTAATTATATTGAGTTAATTTAAGATAAATGGCACACTGCTGTTTTCTTTCATTTGCAATCTTTTGCACACTTGAGCACATCTTTGCAGTACAGCAATCAAAGTTAATCTCCAACTTAATGAATATTCTAGTTGTGAACAAACTGCTCTTGATAACAAAGGTTATGTGCAATCTGCATTTCATATTGTGTGGTAAAATTCTAATCAGAATTCAGCAATTTATTAAGCCCAGCTGAGATCCAGGGTACTCTAGATTATTTTAAAGAAAGCATGTATTGAGACATTGTGGAGTCTTCTGTGGCTGATTTTCCCTTATTGTCTGGCTGTCATGCTATTCCAGGAGGCTCATAACCTTCTGATTTACTGACCAAGAACAAGTATACAGATCAGGAGTTCTCGCTTCACTCTGACTTTCCTGATCTGCATGTTTGCAGTATTCAAGTTATTGGATTAAATTGACAACCATTTAAAGCAGCCTTTCTCAACCTTTTCAACACTGAGGAACCCTTGAAATTATTCTCCGGTCTCGGGGAACCCCTGCTAAAAATTAAAAATCTACTACTCATGACACATTAGTGTGATGGTCAATGGGAAGAATGCTCCTTACACTTGTGGTCATTGGGAAGAATTCCCCTTTACAGATAGCTAAAAAGATCAATGACGTAATTGGGAATTTATCTGAGAGGTAGAAATTGACCATTGCTCAAGGAACCCCTTGCAACCTCTGGAGGAACCCTGGTTGAGAAACCCTGATTTAACCCCTTCCTTACCCGACACTTAAACCCCCCTCCTGCCCAGACCAATTTTTGGCTTTCAGCACTGTCGCATTTTGAATGACAATTGCGCGGTCGTGCGACGTTGTACCCAAATAAAATTTGCGTCCTTTTTTTCCCACAAATAGAGCTTTCTTTTGGTGGTATTTGATCCCCTCTGCGTCATTTCTGATCGCCGCTATAAACAAAAAATGAGCGACAATTTTGCAAAAACGAACAATATTTTTTACTTTTTGCTAAAGTACAAATCCATTAAAAAAATTATTCATCAGTTTTGGCCGATATATATTCTTCTACATATTTTTGGTAAAAAAAAAAATCGCAATCGGCGTATATTGATTGGTTTGCGCAAAAGTTATCGCGTCTACAAACTGGGAATTGATTTATGGCGTTTTTATTTTTTTTTTACTAGTAATGGCGACGATCTGCGATTTTTATCGGGACTGCGATATTGGGGCGGACACGTCGGACATTTTTTACACTTTTTTGGGACCAATGACATTTATACAGCGATCAGAAATTTAAATGTCCACTGATTACTGTATAAATGTCATTGGCAGTGAAGGGGTTAACCTGCAGGGGCAGTGAAGCGGTTAAATATGTTCCCTGGGTGTGTTCTAACTGTGGGGGGGCAGGGCTGGCTGGGACATAACAGATCTAACTGATCCCAGTGACAGGGATCAGTAGATCTGCTATGTCCCCTGTCACAGAACGGGGAACCGCCGTGTTTACAATGGCGGTTCCCCGTTCTGAGGCTCCTAAAGGCGATCGCCGGGTCTCGGGCGGACATCGAGTCCGCCCGACCCACGGGCACGCTCGCGCAGCGTGCGGCGCGCACGTGCGCGCCGCCGCTGCCGCCAGGGGGCGCGCCTGGAGCGTGCGCAGTGGAGGACGTCCATGGACGTCCTCCGGGCATTTCAGGTCCGCGCTGGAGCCGTACTTCGGCTATAGCGCGGACCTGGAGTGGTTAAAGTGTAATTTACATGAAAACGGAAGGTCCTCTTTACCAACAGTCACCTGACCCCCCTAAAAAATTAAAAGTTCCTCCTGAGAAAATTCTGAAAAAATTGGTCAGACATTCAGTTGCTGACTTGCAGTGTAGCTTTCAATGATTTTAAAAGCAATATCACACTAAAGATATATTGTTTTTTTTCATGCCTAGTGCTATGCTGTCAATATGGACTAGGAAGTTAAAGTGATACTAAAGGTTCGCTTTTTTTTTCTTAAAATAACAAATATGTTATACTTACTTCCTCTGTGCAAGGGTTTTGCACAGAGTGGCCCTGATCCTCCTCTTCCGGGGTCCCTCCGCGGCACTCCTGGCTCCTCCCCGCATCGAGTGCCCCATTGGAAAACTTCTCTCCCTGGGGGCACCCGTGCGGGCTAGTGCCTGAGTCCAGTTGCTGCATTCATTAACACAGACAACAGGACTCGGCCCCGCCCCCCAACTTCCGCATCACTGGAATTGATTGACAGAAGCCAATAGCTCAACCAATCAATCTGTCCAATGAGGACCAGAGCCCTCGGCTGGAGCTGCTAGGCTTGTCTCTGGCGCGGGAACAATCGGGCTCAGGCAAGTAAATGGGGGATCGGGGGGCTGCTGCAACAAAACAAGGTTTCTCACCTTAATGCATAGAATGTATTAAGGTGAAAAACGGGGAGGGTTTACATCCCCTTTAAAATGATTGTAAAGTCTCTCTTTTTTTTTTTTAAATAACTAACATGTTATACTTACCTCCTCTGTGCAGTTGGTTTTGCACAGAGCAGTCCAGATCCTCCTCTTCTCTGGTCCCTCTGTGCTTCTCCTGGCCCCTCCCTCCTATTGAGTACCCCCTCAGCCAGCAGCTTTCTGTGGGGGGCACCTGAGCCGAGTCACAGCTCCGTGTATCCATTCAGATATGGAGCCCTGACCCAGCCCCGCCCCCTCTCTCCCCTGATTGACTGACTGACTTTGACATTGACAGCCCTAGGAGCCAATGGCCCTGCTGCTTTGTCTCAAAAAATCACTGGAGAGAGATGGGGCTCAGGTAAGTAATTATTGGGTGCTGGGGAGGCTGCTACACACAGCAGTTTTTTATCTTAATGCATAGAATGCATTAACCACTTCAGCCCTGGAAGGATTTCACACTTTAGGACCAGAGCACTTTTTGCGATTCGGCACTGCGTCATTTTAATTGACGATTGCGCGGTCGTGCGACATTGCACCCAAATGCAATTTGCGTCCTTTTCCCCCCACAAATAGAGCTTTCTTTTGGTGGTATTTGATCCCCTCTGCGTCATTTCTGATCGCCGCTATAAATAAAAAAAGAGCAACAATTTTGCAAAAAAAAAAAACAGTTTTTCTTACTTTTTGCTAAAATACAAATCCAAAAAAAATATAAAAAAACATTTTTTTTCATCGGTTTTGGCCGATTTATAATCTTCCTCATATTTTCGGTTAATAAAAAAATACCAATCTGCGTTTATTGATTGGTTTGCGCAAAAGTTGCCGCGTTTATGGATGATGAGAATTGATTTCTGGGTTTTTTAATTTTTTTTATTTTTTACTAGTAAATGGCGGCAATCTGCAATTTTTAGCGGTACTGCGATATTGCGGCAGTCATGTCGGACCATTTTGACACTTTTTGGGACCATTGGCATTTATACAGCGATCAGTGCTATAAAAATGCACTGATTACTGTGTAAATGCCATTGGCAGTGAAGGGGTTAATCTGCAGGGGGCGCTTTAAGGGTTAACTGTGTTCCCTGAGTGTGTTCTAGATGTATGGGGGCTGGGCTGGCAGGGGGGGGAGTGATCAGGGCTTCCATATACAGGAAGCCTGTGATAACAGCCCTTCCCCCTCTGTCAGAACGATCGAGTCCGCCCTACCAGCTCCCTGGCCCCCCCCCCCCCCCCGGACACAGTGAGCGTGCAAGCTCGCTCACAATGCTAGTTATCCCGGCCGCCGTCAGGTGACACGGGTTCTCGATAACGAGCCATCTTGCCGGCGTCATACTGTGGCGGGTAGTCGGCAAGTGGTTAAGATAAAAAAAACCTTCTGCCCTTACAACTCCTTTAGAATACGTTCACATTGCTGTGGGAATGAAATCGTGCAGGTTCAGCTAAACTCGCACAATTTCATTCACGCATGTCAGTCCCGACTTCAGGTGCGATTTCAGAGACATCTGTGTGGGTTGCTGCACAGATGTCTATGGAAATCGCCAAAAATAGTACAGAAACTACTTTTGGGAATCAGGGTAGCATCGTACCGATTTGAACGGTACCATTGCCGGCAATTGCCGCTGATTTGGCATGTGATTTGACATGTCAAATCGCATGCCAAATTGCACAAATGTGAACCAGGGTTGAAGGTGTGGAGGAGGAAGAGAGGTCAAGATCTGAGATTATCAGGATTTCTCAGCTGCTTTAAGCCTCATACACACGGGACGACGATCGTATACAACAGGTCGTATGAATGACCGTTGTATCCGAAATCGATCGTTCGTACGCGCGATTAGAACAGCCGACATACGGCGGTCCTACAATGGGTGTTGTATGAGCAAACTAGAAAACGTGGTCGTACCAAGCGCTCATACGACCGTTGTATCGTGTGTACAGAGAAATTGGTACAGCAAGTTGTATTGTGCAAAACACGCATGCTCAGAAGTCAGGAACAGCCAGATGCTAATTACATGCACCTGAACATTCTTTCTTTGGTCGTATGATCGTGTAGTGCAGTCAGTATGCTAGATACAACAGCCAACATACGATTTGAGACGATCGTATGTACGATCGTTGTCCCGTGTGTACGAGGCTTTACTTAAAGACTGGTAACAACTATGCCCATTACTGCCTGTGGTCCGAACACAAGCATACTTGACCTTTCCAGTGAAAGAGGCAGCTAATAGGCATTTTATGCTGACAGCACTCACCCCCTTGATCTATGGTTTCACAATTGCGTCACACCCTCATATCTTCAACCTTTTTGCGGATGACGTCATTCTATTGCTACAGCCAGTTTCATTAGCACAATGACAGTGCATATTTTTAGCACATCTGCTGTATCAGAATTCTAGCTTCCTTCAGATGAATAAGAGAAGAATCTTTTCTTGCACTGCATATTAATAAATACTTTAGGTCTTTGGAGAGTGGGCTTTTTCATGGCTGGCCAACTGCTAACACTAAATATTATTATGTGAATAAAAATGATGCTAAACAATGTTTTCTGCATCAAACCCAGCATTGTATGTACTTTCATTTTACACTAATTGGGTGGGGGGAGTCTAATTACAATTGATCTATATTAGACAAATATATTATTGTATGTTTTTTAATGTGCATGTACGTAAGAATTTAACATTAAGACTACTGTGGCCTTCACAACTGCACATTTGCACAGTGCTTACTTTTCAGATTGCACAGCAATATAGGCTTTATCTATCGTTATAAACATGGCGGAGATAGGTTCATGTATATTACATCATACACAGATACACCTTATCCTCTTTGCCTTTGCTAAGTTTAAATTAACTCAGTTACCTTGACCATTCAAGGAAAAGTGAAATGGTCTCATTAAAGGCATCCCCCTGACTTACTAATCCTGGCATTACACCTGTAGAAGTTGGGAAAAAAAAAAAAAAAGTTGGTGTTGCATTGTCACCTGAAGAGGCATTTAGATGTCACCTGAAGAGCTTTCAGGCAAATACCGGATGTGATGTGGACAGATGAGCTTGACGCTCATGGATTGTTGAAACAATTTTAAACTGAAAAAGTGAGTGTAAATATTCTGTTTTGCTAAATAAATCTTTTAACTAAACCGTATTACACTATGGGCAATACTTCCTTTTTTACATGCCATCACCATTGAGGCACTGGAAAAGACCCTGAAGCACCATAGAGGAAACCAGCACCCATAGAGGTTCCCCAGCTCACACCACAAAGAACTTCATAGTCTTAATCGCTCCCACCAGGACACCCAGAGGAAACAAAACACCATAGAGGTTCCCCATCCTGACCACCCCCACCCGGATACTCAGAGGCAGGTGGACACACATTGATCTCCAAAGACTCCACCACCTCCTGAAGGACACCCAGAGGAAACCAAACACCATAGAGATTCCCCATCCTAACCACCCCCACCCGGACACCCAGAAGCAGGTGGACACACATTGATCTCCAAAGACTCCACCACCTCCTGTAGGACACCCAGAGGAAACCAAACACCATAGAGGTTCCCCATCCTAACCACCCCCACACGGACACCCAGAGGCAGGTGGACACACATTGATCTTCAAAGACTCCACCACCTCCTGAAGGACATCCAGAGGAAACCACACATTATAGAGGTCCCCCATCTTAACCACCCCCACCCGGACACCCAGAGGCAGGTGGACATACACACATAGTGGGATCTTAGTGGTGTTGTCTCCGGAGCGAGGACAAAAAAGAAACGTTTCTTTTTTGTCCTCGCTCCGGAGACAACACCACTAGGATCCCACTATGAAGTGATAATATTGAAGATCTCTCGATTCAAGCCAAGACGAGTTGGTCGGGAGGATAGACTGTTGTTGTATAGTCTGCAGAGTGATCCGGTCGGATATTGGTATTTGATGTCGTCAGAGGTTCGGTGGTATGGACATACGCCTGAGATAAAGCGGATAAACATAACAGGGTGGACAACGAACGGGAAGGGGAGATAGCGATCTCCCTATAGAAACTGACCCAGCTCCGGGGCAAAACACAACATCCCTGACGGTGAGGCAAGACAGGAGTCCTACTAAGCGTGCGCCCCTTCAGTGGGGGACGTTTTCTGGTGAGTGGCCTCACGCGTGCAGTGCATAGGGGTGAACACTTGGTACAAGGGACAACACCACTCAAGAACCCTTTGCATACTGAACCCTTTTATTGATCCTGACAGAAAGAAGCACCTTAACCTTAACGGCAATTGCTCTGTCTTGACACATTTCCTCCTCAAGCCCTTTGTAGGACTGTCTATGGTCTTTCCATAAATTCTCTACAAGTCTGGCAAAGTCGTTTGGGATTTATATAAAAAGTTTTAAAAAATGTTTTTTTAAAAAATGTTTTTTTATTTTTTCCCTGTTTAAGCACTTTGGACATTGTACAGGCGCTTGCTGCAAAAAACTTTCACATTGCAACTTTTGATAAGTCAGTTTATTTACAAGTCTGGTAAAGTTGATTGAGACCTATATAAGAAAACTTATCAACGTTTTCACACATTCCCTGTTTAGGCACTTTTGGCACTTTATAGGCGCTTGCTGCAAAATATTTTTTATTGCAATTTAGAATAGCCAATTTGGTATTAAGTTCCGATTGCTTGGGAGTTTACACAGTATTCTTTCTTCACTCCCTTTACCTAATTTTATATCCTGTAATCACCGTATAGAAGGCATTTGTATTTGATCACAGATTTGCAACTTATCACTGTAACTCGAAAACACAATTAATCACTCAACAGGTTTGGATTTATGTTTACACACTTTTAATATTTATTTTTGGTTTGGATTTATGTTTATACACTTTTAATATTTATATTATTTCATGTTATTTATCTGGTGACACTGGTTGAAATCCGCTGAGCAGACGTTGTCTCAGAAAAAAGAAAAAACATTTATACATAATATTACCACATAAAATCGGAGTCCCCTTTGTTACAGCATCTATTTATCAGCACCCTGGAAAATATATACGACATACCATAGAGCAGCGCCACTTTCCACCATAATTGGTATTGTATTATATAACTACACTTTCAGTGGAGTTCTGGTGGAGGCAGCAGCTCTGAGATCATAACTTTATCCGTTTGCGCGGAACACATATATATTTAAGGTATTTGAAGCTGTTAACACATTTCAGAATATACAAAGTGACAGCACGGGAGCATTACAAATTAACTCACCTGTAAAAGTTGGTTCAAACATTTGCACGAGAAAGTATAAAAATCACTCGTCCGATCATTCATTGGTGCCTTCACAGACTCAACTGATTTCTTTGTTTGGGTATCATGTCAATGTCTCCATTTTCTACTTCTGGATTAACTTTGACAAGTGCCTACTCATAGCAAATTTCCAGGTTATTTTACAGCAGTTATGGAGGAAAAAGTGGAGAACCACTGGGAAGGTAAGTATAAGTGGGTCATGAAGATAGACATTTTATGCTGACAACTAGACGCATGGCTATTTCAATATTGTTAAAAAATAATGCTTATACAAAAAAAATAAAGAAATAAAGAAATAACAGGATCTAATTACTAAACTTTCTTAACCACTTGCTGATCCTCCTAGTTTTACTGCTGCAGGGTGGCAGCTGTGTGCAGGATCACGTATATAAACATGATCCTGCACTTCCACCTGCAGGGGGTGAGCACACAGCTTCTTCTGTGATTATTCACAGGCACTTGATGTCCACTGGCACCCGCCGATCGTCCGCCAGACACTCAGAATGGAGATCTGCTTATGTAAACAAGTCAGGGACTCAAATCCATCTCTTTCCCTAGTAAAAGCATCACACATAGTAAACACAAACACTGGCTAGGCACACATTTAACCCTTTGATTGCCTAGATGTTTAACCCCTTCCCAGTCAGTGTCATTAGCACAATGACTGCATATTTTTAGCACTGATCACTGTATTAGTGTCACTGGTTCCCGAAAAGTGTGAAAAGTGTCAGCTAGTGCCCGATTGTCTGCCGCAATGTCGCTATAAGTCGCCTATTTGCCACCATTACTAGTATAAAAAAAATTCTAGTATATGCAGTATACCATAATGTGTAGACACTATAACGTTTGAATAAACCAATCTATATACCCTTATTTTTTACCAAAAACATGTAGCAGAATACATATTGGCCTAAATTTATGAAGAAATTAGAGTTTTTAAATGTTTTTATTGGATATGTTTTTTAGCAGAAAGTAAAAAAAAATTTTTTTTTAGTATTTTTATGAAATGAATGGTGTCAGCCCTACCCAATTTTTTTATTCTTTTTTTTTGTTAAACAACTGATTCCCTCCCCCTCTTTTTATCTCCACAACATGTGGACTGAAGCCTGGTACACACAATGAGATTATCGGACACATGATTTTCTGTTTTCCTTTGCATGCTAGTCTTCATATGGAAAATGAAGAGGTTACTAAAGTTACAAAAATTCTCGTAAGACAGAATAAAAATTCAGAAGTGATGTAATGTATTGTATTTTTATTGTATTTTTATTATTGACGAAAACTGTACTGATTAGACAAAAATCGTACCATCTGTTATTGTACAAGAAATATTTCAATGCTTGCCCCATCAGATAATTTTTCACGACCTGTCCTGATCTGCTTTCAAAAGCTGTGTACTAAGGATCACAGTATCATACGATCGCTTCAAAAGAAGTATTTTTCGTACAGTTTTATGATTGTGTGTACTAGGCTTAAGTGTTCTGTCATCCAATATAAGAACTGGGAATAACACTTGGGGAGAACACAGGAAGGGTTAACATCCACATCTATATTCAACTGATAAAAACAAGGCTCTTAGCCAATCACAATTTATAAAAACATGGAAATGAAGAAGCATGGTTTTATGACATACAGTATACTGCATGAACACTGACACCTGGGCAAGGTATACCTCTACAAATGTGCTATTAGCTAAACATGTTTCTTGTTTTTTTTTTTGTTGAGCCAATATGGTCTTTAGAACCATAATAGCTCCTCACGATTTGCTAAAACGAGAGTGCAAAATCTGGTGCAGATGTGCATGGTAGCCAATCAGCTTCTAATTTCAATTTGTTCAATTAAAGTGTTACTAAACCCACAACAGTAAACATCAGTCTGTATATGCAGTAAGGCATGCTTGTTATACTCACTGTGGAACCTATGGGGTTAATTCTCCACATTGTGTTAAATGGCTGTTTGATTCTGTCTTCTCTGATCCTCCCCTTCTTCCACAGTTCTCAAACCATCTGCTGACAGTACAGAGCCCTAGGAGGCACTCTGCACATGCTCAGTTTTGTGTTTAATGCTAGAGAGTGCATTTGATCAGCACATGGCCAATCAACGCTGTCCAGACAGAGGGTCAGGAATCATGCAGCCTCCCAGGACAGTCAGAAGAGAATGAAAACTTCTCCTGCAAGCTTTAACCAGACACTGATAGAAGTCACAAGACTGCTATATACTGCTCATGAGAAAAGGTATTTAGCAGTTTATATTTACAAAAATAATTGCATTTCCATGTTCTGTGTAATGTGAGAGACCAGATATAGTGAACACAGGGTCCAAGGTTTAGTAAAACTTTGACCCCTTTCACACCAGAATGTTTTTCAGGCACTTTTGCGCTAAAAATAGGGACTGAAAAGTGCCTGAAAAGCTCCCTCCAATACACCCCAGTGTGAAAGACTGAGTGCTTTCACACTGGGGCGGTGCACTTGCGGGACGGTAAAAAAAGTCCTGCAAGCCCCATCTTTGGGGTGGTGTGGGAGCAGTGTATTCTCCGCTCTTCTACAACCCCTGCCCATTGAAAACAATGGGGCAGCGCTCCCAAAGCGCCTGAACACCGTTTCAGAAGCGCCGCTAACTATCACTTTTAACCCCTTCGCTATAACGAGCAGTAAAGCGCCGCAAATTACGGTGTATTATCGCTAACGCTCGGGCGGCCCTGGTGTGAAAGGGGTCTTTAAGCTTTGACAAAAAAAAAAAAACTGAAAGCTGAATGGTTTCTAGGCAGAATTGTACCAGATTTTACACTCTCCACCTTTAGTAAATCAACCCTTTTGGAATTTACTAAAACTGGTGCAAAATTTGGTGTAAAATTTGGTGCAGCTGTGCATGGTAGCCAATCAGCTTCTAACTTCAGTTTGTTCAATTAGAGCCGGTTCACACTACAGCGACTTGGGGGGCGACTTGTGCCACTCCAAGTCGCCCCAAGTCGCTTGCAAAGTGAAATCCCATAGAAGTGAATGGAAGCGGTCTAAATGTACACTACTGAAGTCGCTCCAACTTCAGAAAAGGTTCTTGTACTACTTTGAGGCGACTTCTATCCGACTTGTGCCCATAGAAATCAATGGAAGTCGCCTCCAAGTCGGATCCCCCATCTAAAAAGAAGCGACTTCACAGTGAAAAGAATAGAATTTATTTTAGGCAGCCCCCTCCCTCCCTTCTCTGATTGGCCACAGCAAAGTCGCCTGGCATGAAGTCGTGTTGTAAGTCGCGCTATAAATTGCCCAAAGTCGCGCTGAAGTCGCGCTGAAGTCACCTGCAAAGTCGGGCATGAAGTCGGATCGCCTCAGTGTGAACCGGCTCTAAAGCTTTGAAAAAAAAACTTAAAGCTGATTGTTTTTTATGTTGCACTGCACCAGATTTTTTTTATTGTTAAACTACTGAGTGCTCCTCTTATGAGTGAAAACTCAAATTCTTGCCTGCCAATCCCTGACTGGCTGCAAATTTATTTTATATATATATAAAGCATACATTGGTTGTTTTCAGTCTCTAGAGGTAATAATAATTAAATTTACAATAATAATAGTTTCTGTAATATAATTCAATATCTAGTTTTATGGCCAGGATGATCAGGTGATGATTTATTATGGTTTGCCATCATCTGCTAGAAGGCTTCTTATGGCAGAGCAATAGTTGGTGCAGATGGGTCTTAGCTGTTGCTTGAACATTTTGTGGCTGAACAATTACGTTAATAAATGAGAAGACATTCCACAAATGAACTGTAACATGTTTACACATCTGCTGTATCAGAATTCTAGCTTCGTTCAGATGGATAAGAGCAGAATCTTTTCTTGCACTGCATATTAATAAATACTTTAGGTCCTTGGAGAGTGGGCTTTTTCATGGCTGGCCAACTGCTAACACTAAATATATTTCTGTGGATAAAAATGATGCTAAACAACGTCTTCTGCATCAAACCCAGCATTGTATGTACTTTAATTTTACACTAATTGGGTGGGGTGAGTCTATTTACAATTGATCTATATTAGACCAAACTGTTATTGTATGCTTTTTAATGTGCATGTATGTACGAATTTAACATTAAGACTACTGTGGCCTTCACAACTGCACATTTACACAGTGCTTACTATTCAGAATGCACAGCAATATAGGCTTTATCTATCGTTATAAACATGGTTATAAACATGGTGGAGATAGGTTCATGTATATTACATACACAGATACACCTTATCCTATTTGCTTTTGCTAAGTTTAAATTAACTCAGTTACCTTGACCATTCAAGGCAAAGTGAAATGGTCTCAATAAGGCATTCCCCGACTTACTAATCCTGGCATTATACCTGTAGAATTTGGTTCAAACATTTGCATGAGAAAGTATAAAAATCACTCGCCCGATCATCCAATGGTGCCTTAACGGACTCCACTGATTTCTTCATTTGAGTATCATATCAATGTCTCCATTTTCTACTTCTGGATTAACTTTGACAAGTGCCTACTCACAGGACTAGTTATGGTTTTTCTTGGTCGGGGGCAAATTTAATAGTAGTAAATGAATTTGTTTTCATTTTAATTGTCAAAAGGTTATACCTTTCTCCTGAATTTTTTTTCTCTTAAGCCTCGTACACACGGGATGACGATCGTATACAACAGGTCATACTAACGACCGTTGTATGCGATATCGATCGTTCGTATGCGCGATTAGAACAGTCGAACATACGACGGTCGTACAAGGGAGTTGTATGAGCAGACTAGAAAACTTGGTCGTACCAACAAGCGCTCATACGACCGTTGTATCGTGTGTACAGAGCAGCTGGTACAACAAGTTGTATTGTGCAAAACACGCATGCTCAGAAGTCAGGAACAGCCGGATGCTAATTACATGCACCTGAACGTTCTTTCTGTAGTCATACGATGGTGTAGTGCAGTCAGTATGCAAGTTACATTATCCAACATACGATTTGAGACGATCATACATACGATCGTCGTCCCGTGTGCACGAGGCTTTACTCTGATCGAAACTGGTTGTCGAATAGGCCCCTTTAACTCTAAGTAATCAAACAAACCCTCTGAAAATGGCAATTTTCCTATGACAGTCTATAGGTGATGGGCCGGCTATATACTCACCTTGAGGCCCCTTTCACACTGAGGCGGCTTTCAGGTGTTTTAGTGCTAGAAATAGCCCCTAAATCACGCCTGAAAACCGCCTCAAATATCCTGTCCATTCTTGTCAGTGTGACTCTTCACACTAGGGCGGTGCACAGAACTCCTGCAAGCAGCATCTTTGGGGCGGTGTGGGAGCCATGTATACACCGCTCCTACACCGCCCTGCTCATTGAAATGTATGGGAACCGCTGCTGAAGCGCCGACGCGCTGAATAAGCTATTATTATTTCAAATGTTCTTTCTTATTTCCGAATTTTGGAAATAAGGAAGAACATTTGAAATAATAAGTTATTGATTTATTATTTTAAATTATAAATTATAATAAGCAATTATTATTTCAAATGTTCTTCCTTACTTCCAACTTTTGCCGTGTGTGACTATATATATGCGTACTGTATGCATGTGTGTGTGTATACTGGGTGTGTATATACTGAGTGTATATTGTATGTATACATACAATATACATACAATATACACACAGTATATACACACCCAGTATACACACACACACATATCCACTTCCCGCCGGTAGGACGTCCATGGACGTCCTAGACTTTGAGGGGTAATATCTGAATGGTGCCAGCAGCTAGAGGCACCATTCAGATATCATTTTTTTCAGCAGGCGATTCTGCACACCCCAAGAATGATCATAGCGGCAGTTCAGCCGCTTGATCGTTCTTGTAGGCAGCGGGAGGGGACGTCCCCCCCTCCCGCCGCCATTCGGTGCTTCTCCCGTGCCGCCGGTACGATCGGCGGCAGGGAGAAGAGATCCGTCGCCGCTGGAGTGTCGTCAGGGAGATGACTGGTGACCATCTGGTCACCAGTCATCTCTATGACCCTCGGAGGACCGGGCGCGATGTTATGACGTCACGCCCGGCCCGGCTTTTGTAAACAAAGCCGTGATCACGGCTGGAAAGGCTGGGATCGGAATTTTTTTTTCTGATCTCAGTCTTTCCAGCCTGCAGGAGAGATGTGAGG
>BLSH010535174.1:582932-601521 GCA_018402905.1 Glandirana rugosa
AACTTTATTATTCAATAATTACATAATAAAATTGAATGATATTTAATATTATTCGATAATAATAATGTTTACAAGAAGGAATAAAGGTTGAAAACGTATGACATACAAACATATATAGGGGAAGGAATGGCCCGGTAAAGACTGTGAGGAGAGGATGTACATTTTTAGTAGTAGAAAAACGATCTTTTTATGAGTCTTGGGGGTTTGTAATATACACAAAAAAATCGTCCCTGAGATCCCTTATTTTACCGTTAGTAACTTTGAAAAATATAGTGTGCTATAAACGCGTCCTTAAAAAGTTTGCGCAAAAAAAAACCTTTTCTATTGGGCTAACTTTACTGTTTTGTATTTTTTTAATTCACTAAACTGTTTCTTTTCCAAAAAAAAACGCGTTTGAAAAATTCCTGCGCAAATATCGTGTGATATAAAAAGTTTCAATGATTGCCATTTTATTCCCTAGAGTCCCTGCTAAAAAAACACATATAATGTTTGGGGGTTCTGAGTATTTTTCTAGCAAAAAGATGATGATTTTTACATGTAGGAGAGGAGTGTCAGAAATGGCCCGGTAAGGAAGGGGATATATACAAACATACAGTATGCAAAAGTTGGAAATAAGGAAGAACATTTGTAATAATAATAGCTTATTATAATTTATAGTAAGTTAAAATAATACATTAATAACTTATTATTTCAAATGTTCTTCCTTATTTACGAATTTCCGAAATTCTGGAAATAAGAAAGAACATTTGAAATAATAATAGCTTATTATTATTTATAATAAGTTAAAATAATACATTAATAACTTATTATTTCAAATGATCTTCCTTATTTCCGAAATTCGGAAATAAGAAAACCATTTGAAATAATAATAAATACCTATTAAATTATAGGTATTGGAATTTTCTTGAAAATATGGCTATATATTATATATAAATTTAATATTTAAGTTCACTAACAGTCAAACTTTCAAGGAAATTCCAATACCTATAATTTAATAGTTATTAGTTAGTTATTATTTCAAATGTTCTTAGTTATTTTCAAATTTTCGGAATTCCGAATTTCTGAATTTTCGAATTTCGGATTTTCAGCTGTTCCGATTGCCAAATTTCCGAATTACCGCAATTGCCGAATCACTGCAAATTTCCGAATTACTGCAATTGCCAAATTACCGCAAATTTCTGAATTACCGCAATTGCCGAATTACTGCAAATTGCCGAATTCCGATTTTTTTTAAATTCCGAAATTTTTTAATTTCCGAAAAACAAAAAAAAACAAATTTTTTAGCCATGCACAATTTTACTGACTATGGCTCAGGGCCCCGCCCAACAGGCAGGAAGTCTGTGTAAGGGAGTCATGTGGACTCCCATTTCCTCTGCAGGAGTCAGAGGCGGCATGGGGGCAGCCAGTGTAGCTTGAGGCTACAGGACAGCACCGAATTGCTGAGCGTTCAGGTCTGTGGGAGACAGACCTAGGCCTAAAGCAGAAAGCCTTAGCAGGAGAGCTGCATTTACAAGCCAGGAGGGCTGTCTATCATTTACTAACCAAGAGACCTGGAGATTGTTTATTTCACCAAACAGCACAAAGCTTACAGTGAGTAAAGCCAGGAGCCTGAAGCATGTTTATGTAGCAGTCTGCCTGTCTCTCCCTGCATGAGTTTCTCTCTCTCCACACACAGGCATCAGATTACACTGCTTCCCTGCTGTGTGCTTATGGCAGAAGAAAAGCCAATAGAAGGAGCAGTTACAGAAGCCAATGAATGGGAGTTTAACAAGCAGCAGGCTGAGGGAGAGAAGAGATTTCTGGGAGAAGAGGTGCATCCTGGGGGAGGTTTTAAGAATCCAGGCTTTGGGCCTGCCTGTCTCTCTCTGGACAGCAGCGATCAATCAAGCAAGACCCTTTGTGTGATGGTGGCAGAGCAGAGGCCTACTCACACAGACCTAGCAGTTCAACAACTTTGCAGCGCTTTAGTGAACAATCAGGAAGACCTGCTCTGTGCCAGTGGAACCTGTTCCTGAGTCCTGCAGGCAGTCGGACGATTGATCTGGGAGAACCGCAGAGAGGGGCGGTGGAAGCTGTTCTTAGTAGCCAGGGTGCTGGAGAGGACATCACCATCATCTTCATCCTTGTCATCATCATCTTCACCCACAGAAGCGGACTCACCTTTTTTTCATTTCAGTGGTTTTTATTCAGAATTTTCAGTTGCACACGAAAATCGTGCAATGGTTATCATTTAACAGAAACATAGTATGAATTACTACATGGCTAAATGTGAACATACATATCCATCTTGACTAGCAAACATAGAGTTAACAGAAAGGAAAATTAATTATTATGTCAGGAAGGTTATTTGCTGGGCATTGAGTAGAGGGAATTGTCTGTCTCTTCAAGACACCCCCATGGGAACAAACTGTGTCCTAAGGAAAGGACAATGTGTTCGACTCTTCCTTCCATTGTATTATATTTTTTTCCTTCCAAGGATTAACATTTATGAGTTTGCATTAGATTATTAAATGTTGTAGTAATACGAGACCAACATCACACAATTATGGGAGGAAAAAAAGGGGGGGGGGAGGTGGGTTGGGATGGGAAGGGGGAAAGAAGGTGAAGAAATTGTTGGAAACATACATGTGATTGTTTTTCCACAGTCTACACTTTGCTCTACTTTCTGATATACTTCTTATACCAATCTGACCAAGGATACCACATTTGTCTCGCTTTACTGACTGTTTGGCTTATAGTGGACAGAGTAACCTCATAGGTGTGTATCGTACTTATAACATCCAGAGTTGCGGAAGAGTTGGGATTTTTCCAATTTTTAGTTATATTTTGTCTAGCTGCGAGTAAGACATGGGTGACCAATTTTCTATGTTGTGATGGGATATTGTTAATGGTTAAATTCAATATTGCTAGTTCGGGAGATGTTGGGACATTTGCTTCTGTTAATTTGGAAATGATCTTAAAGATTTCTTGCCAGTATTTAATGACTTTGGGGCATTCCCAGATAATGTTAAATAAGGTTCCGTGGGCTCCACATTCTCTCCAACATGTGGGAGATGTGTTGCTAGCAAATTTGGCTATTCTGTCTGGGGTCAGGTATCTTCTCTGTATTATATTTTGGGTGGTTTCCCATAGTGCTGTTCATTTTGTAGCTGAATATGTGGATCTGAGTGCCCTCTGCCAGTTTTCTCTAGAGTAGGATGTACCCAGATCTCTTTCCCATTGATTAAAAGCTAATGAATGGGTCACTATCATCTTGTCTTGTAGTGTATTGTAAAATAGGGATATGCCCTTCCTCTCGTCTGAGTTTGGAGAGTAGAATATCGCAAATGTTTTAGGGATAGAGATTAGTAGTTGTGGGTTGTCTTTTAGGCAATGAGCTATCTGTAGGTATTTGAATTGTGAGTTTGCTCCCATGTTGAGTTTGGCTCTAATATTTGGAAAGGGTTTGATTTTCCCATTTAGGGTTAGTGTGTGTACATATATGGGAACGTGTTTGGGCTTTGTGGGAAGGTGTAGGGAGGGTACTAATAGTTTGAGGGTCTCTAATTTTAGGTCCAAGGTGGTTGTTGGGACCTATTTCCACTTATTAGCTGTTAATGTGTGCCATGCTTTAAATGTTGCAATCATAGTAGGTGATAGGGTGCTAGAAAGCCTTGTTTTGGGCTGAGTGCGGCAAATCCAATTTTTTAAGTTGTGTCCAGGTGTGTTATATTTTTCTATGCCCCCCACCTTGTTGTAATTGTTGGGAGGAACCATTCCCTTTGTTGGGCTCGTATACTGGTCATGTGGTAGTCTGAAATGTCCACTAAACCCGATCCTCCTGCTGTTCTTTGTTTAACTAATCTGTGTTTAGCTACCCTGGGTTTCTTGCCTGCCCAGATATAATGTTGCAGTGTGGCTTGGAGGGATTTTTTTTGTAGTTGGTCTGAGTATGAGGGAGATTGCATGACATAGGCATTTGCTTTCCATAATCTAGAAGGGTTTGAAGGAGCTGTTAGTTCAATGGCAATCCTTACTGGAGTGTGATCCGACCACGTAATTGGGTCAATGTCTGCTGAGGGGATCTTTTGTAGGATTCACTTATCTACTAAAAAATAGTATATTCGCGAGTATGAATTATGTAGTGCCGAAAAGTAGGTGAAGTCCATCTCCACACGTCATACAGGTCTTGAGTTTTGAGAAAGTTCAGCATCGGCGATGGGTGTCTGGAAGAGGGATTAGAAGTGTCCAGGGCCTGGTCAGGTGCTAGGATAAAGTCACCGCATATGATCAGTGAGCCTATTCTGAGCTTATTGATTTTTTCATTTCATCACCTTATTCAGGAATCAGATTTGGTGTGAGTTGGGGCATATATACAAGTGTACGAACTAAAAAACAGCGCCTCCACAACAGTCAACAGTGCTCAAACTATGTTGAAATAAGTGTGTGTTCCCCACACGGGCCCACACACTTATATCGGGGGCCAGCTCTCCTCGGACAGAATCCGCTTAAAGATGACAAATTCTAAATTATGAGCGCCTCCCCTCAAAGGTGATATCACAGTGAAGGTGTATATATACAAACCAACAATAATCACAATCAATCCAAAAAATATATATAATCACATGTTAATAAATAACATATGAACAGTCCAAAGTCCAAAAGTGCTAGTGCTGTATGTAAACACAATAATCAATCCATAATCTTCAATGGGTGATTGGTGCTAGAAAGTGCTCAAAAAAAGTGCTCCAGTATCATTCAAGGTGCAGCGTGACAAAACTGTGCCAGACCCCTTATGTGTCCCCACTCACCAAAAAGTGTTGACCTACTGCTTTTCAGTCAGAGGTCACACAGGCTTGTGTCAGTGGGGAGAGACTGGACTGGAACAACAGAAAGTCCTGGACCCCTGGAATATGTACTGAATCTTCATGCAGAGAGGTGTCTTCCGATTGGCTCAAATAAACAGAGAACAACCTCATGTGCAGACTGTTAAACGATTTACTTTGTTGCGCCATAAAATTGTACTTACAGGATAACAGATAAAAAAACGCCTGGTATGCAATAAGTGTCAGCAACGGCGTGCGTTCAGTATCCTGCCCCTGGAAGCGGACTTTTTTACCAGAGGGGTGCCTGATCTGAGCCTGTAGATGTTCATGTATAATTAATTACATATATTTTAACATTATTCATTTTTGTTGGTGTTCTTATCCATTATGATACTTTTCTTTTTTACGTTTATTTATTTATTTATTTTTATTTTTATTTTCTCTTTTATTTTCTTTTTTTCTTTTCTTTTCATTTTTATTTTCATTTTTATTTATTTTTATTTTTTTCACATTTATTTTATTTATTTTTATTTATATTTTTATTTCATTTTATTTTTATTTTTATTATTTATTTTTATTTTTTATTTTTATTTTCATTTATTTTTATTTATATTTTTATATTTATTCTTATTTCTGTTTTTATTTGGTTATTGGTTGTTCACTCCCTATTACCCATTTCCATTGGCTTTCTCATGAGAGTTTACTGTATTTTATTCCATTTTATTTTACTGTAATTTATTCATTTAATTCAGGCCTCATACACACGGACGTTTTTTGACGCCGGCGTTTTCTGGCGTTTTTTGCAGCTCTCCATGTTAGTCAATGGCCCCATAAAAACGTCGGCGTTTCTGAGCTGTAGGTGGCGTCCGCGTTAGTGAGCAGAAAGTAGAACCCATGGCCATCGCGTTCTGAGGCTGTAACATTTTGACGTTTTTTGACGCCGACGCCACAATATGCCAAGAAACGCCAACATATGCCACCATATGCCACCTATTATTATACCGGCGTTTTCCGGCGTTTTTTGACGCCGACGTTTTTAGGTTGAAAAATAGCAGAGGGATGATTTTTTTTAAAAAAACGCCTATTGACGCCGACGCTCACTAACGCTCAAAAACGCCAATGCAGAACGCCGAAAGACGCCGACTTTTTTTCCTTGACGTCGGGCCCGACGTTTTGTTTATTATTTTATATACGCCCGTGTGTATGAGGCCTTAATGTGTCAATGGCGCCTGGATTGTGTCTATATGACGTGCGTTTTTGGTTTTGGCCACTGGCTAGTCGGCAATAGACTGGTCTTATCGCGCCTTGTTAGGCTACCTGTCATTTGATTGGGCGGGCTGTTGATAAAATGAGCTGCTGTGACTGGTTTCTTCGTCCGTGATGACGCCCTATGCTAAGGGCGAAACGTGTTGATGTAATTTCCGGTCGCCGCAGCCGTTTACGTCACTTCAGCTTCCAGGGGCAGGATTCTGAACGCACGCCGTTGCTGACACTTACTGCATACCAGGCGTTTTTTATCTGTTATCCTGTAAGTACAATTTTATGGGGCAATAAAGTGAATCGTTTAACAGTCTGCACATGAGGTTGTTCACCCATTGAAGATTATGGATTGATTATTGTGTTTACATACAGCACTAACACTTTTGGACTTTGGACTGTTCATATGTTATTTATTAACACGTGAATATATATATATATATATATATATATATATATATATATATATATATATTGGATTGATTGTGATTATTGTTGGTTTGTGTATATATACACCTTCACTGTGATATCACCTTTGAGGGGAGGCGCTCATAATTTAGCATTTGTCATATATACAAGTGATTGTATATTTAGTGCCTTTGATGGAGCACATCAGGATCAGAAATCTGCCTTTGGTGTCAGCAATTTTCTCGTGTAGGTGGAAGTCTATGTTTTTTTATGAATGGTCACTAACACTCCTCTCTTCTTTTGATCTTGATTGGACGCCAATATAATTTGTGGGAAGTCCTTGTGGTAACAATGAGGGGTAGAGGATTCTATAAAGTGAGTTTCTTGGGTGCAAACAATATCGCAGTGCAATTGTTTAGCTGTTCTTCACAGTGATGTTCGTTTCGTGGGGTGATTAAGCTCTTTCACGTTTAGTGATAGAACCTTAAGAGCCATGGGGGTGGTATTTTTGTGTGCTGGGTAGGTTACTTACAGCCCAGTTGATGGGATGTGCACTTGCTTTTCCTGGAGAGGGTGGTATATGACTGTGGTTTTCTTGTTGGTCTTTGCGAGCGTTGTAGTGTAGAGGTGCAGGATCTTCCTTGGGGGTTAACCCCAAAATCACAAGTATGTAGAGTAAAACAGAGGATAATTCAATATAACAACAACATTGATAGTGTAGAACAAACATGCAACCTAATTGAACAGAATAGGCTGTTTTTTCCATATGGGGGGAAACGGTTCAAGTGGGTTCAGGGCGATGGTGTTGGTGGCGCCTAGTGATAATTTGCAGGTTTCGGAGACCTGGTTCAGAATTCTGAGATTCAGCGGTTTCTATTACGGTTGCTAGAGTAGGTTGGTAGCCAAGGGGGTGGTACCTTACCTGTAGAGTTGAGCGAACAGTTCAGGTTCGTACCAAACTTTGGGGTGTCCGTGACCCTGACCCGAACCCGGACATTTGAAAAAAAGTTTGGGTTTGAGTTCTGGGTTTGGGTATTTGATCACGCATGTTGAATAGCTGCAGGGCAGCCAATCAACAAGCGTTTCACTGGTTTGCCCTTAGAAGCCATCACAGCCATGCCTACTAATGGCATGGCTGTGATTGGCCAGTGCATCATGTGACCCAGCCTCTTTATAAGCTGAAGTCACTTAGTGCTGCATGTCACATGCTCTCTGGGTAGTGTAGGGAGAAGATGCTGCCGGTGCTGTGAGGGACAGATTGCAGATAGATAGATAGGTAGAGATTACTACTACTACTGCTTTTAGGGACAGATTGCAGATAGATAGGTAGAGATTACTACTACTACTGCTTTTAGGGACAGATTGCAGATCTCATCCTGCATTACAAAAAGATCTGACTGGACTAGGTAGAGTCTACTGCTTAGAAGGACATATTATTGTTCTAAAATCATCTTCTAGTTCTATTGGGTAAGGTTCCTGCTGTTACTGTAAGGGACAGATTATTGTTTTAAAATCATTTTGCAGCCCTCTAGCACTTTCCAGGACTCTTTTACAGTAATTTTTGTGCCGAAAAGTTTGGGTCCCCATTGAATTCAATGGGGTTCGGGGTAAAGGTCGAGTCAAGTTCAGGACCGAACCTGGATTTTTTTCCCAAGTTCAGCCGAACCCACCGAACCCGAACATCCTCGGGTTCGCTCAACTCTACTTAGCCTGATTGAGGTGCTTGTACAGGTATAATGCCCAATTCTTTGAGGAGAGACATGCCCCTATCTAATGAGGTGATCATGTGGGACCCTCTGCTGTGTTCAACACATAACCTGGTGAGGTGTTTCCATTTGTACTGGATGTAGCGCCTTGGTTATAGTGTTTAGTTGTCTTCGCAAATCCAGGGTGTGTTTGGATAGATCCACAAAGATTTGTATGTTGGCATAAGGGTCTGGTAGTTTCCCCAGCGAGCGAGCTTTTTGCATAATTTGATCTTTGGTGGAGAAAAAGTGCACTCTCATGAGGACATCTCTGAGAATTTTGTTTGATAGAAAGGAGGGTTTTGGTAATCTATGTATGTGGTCTATTGTCAATTCCAGTGGAGTCAGCTCCGGAATGATAGATAAGAAGAGCTCTGTTGCGAATTTAGTCCTATTTTTTGGGGCTACACTTTTGGGGACTCTCCTTAATTTGACATTGTTTCTTCTCAAGCGATCCTCGAGATCTGCAATTTTAGCTCGTATCCATGGTCTTTCCTCTTCCCCCTCTTCGTTTGTGTCTATTATGTCATTTACAGTGGCGGCTATATCTGTGATAGCATGCTCTACTTGATCCATTCTGTCTCCTATCATGAACTGTTCCTTAGAGAATTTGTAAGTAATGTTATTAAATTCTGCATGCAGGGATCTGTGCAAGGTGAGGAGCATATCTTTCATTTGAGTATCCAGTACTGGCTGGTTTGTGGTGGGGAAGCTGGCTATGGGGGACATGAGCTTGTTTTGTTCTGGTGACTGGGACATGTTTGCACTCACCTCTTGTACCGGGTCCCCTGTGTCCAGTCTCATCCGTGCCTTGGCTGGGCTTGAGCAGGGAGGGCTGTGTAGAGGTGAGCTGCTTCTGGCAGAAGTACCCCCATTACTTTCCTCTGCATCTGGGATCTAAGAGTAATGGTTGCTGCGTGGTTTGGAGGAAAGAGCCGGGCCGCCGGCGCCATCTTGGCTTCCTCCACCTTTAGGCCAGTGAAAGTAGGCAGTCAGTCTTTTGGGCTTGCAGTCATCCTGTCTTTTCCTAGACATACCAGAAGGTGGTGTGAGGTTCTCTACATCTGTGTGGGGGGGTCTCTGTAGTGGGTGAGATTCTCTCCATTCCATGGATCTTCGCTGGAATCTTTCACTAGGCACGGGAGCTCTCGTCTCACGCTGCCATCTGACATGCAGGCTAGCCACGCCCCCAGACTCACATTTTTTTATCGGTTGATCCTGTGGGTTTACCTGCTTAAACAGTTTCACCATAGACAGAGCCTAGATTCCTGCACACAGGAGGAAAGTTTAACCACTTCAGCCCCGGAAGGATTTCCCACTGTAGGACCAGAGCACTTTTTGCTGTTCGGCACTGCATCGCTTTAGCTGACAATTGCGCGGTCGTGCAATGTTGTACCCAAACAAAATCTGCGTCCTTTTTTCCCCACAAATATAGCTTTCTTTTGGTGGTATTTGGTCACCTCTGCGTCATTTCTGATCACCGCTATAAACAAAAAAAAGAGCAACAATTTTGCAAAAAAAAACCCAATATTTCTTGCTTTTTGCTATAATACAAATCCAAAAAAAATGTATTCATCGGTTTTGGCCGTTTTATATTCTTCCTCATATTTTTGATAAAAAAATCGCAATAGGCATTTATTGAATGGTTTGCGCTAAAGTTGCCGCATTTACAAACCATGAAAATTTATTTCTGGCTTTTTTACTTTTTTTTTTTCTTGTAATGGCGGTGATTATCGGGACTGCGATATTGGGGCAGACATGTCGGACATTTTTGACACTTTTTTGGGACCAATGACATTTATACAGCGATCAGAAATTTAAATATCCACTGATTACTGTATAAATGTCATTGCCAGTGAAGGGGTTAACCTGCAGGGGGAGATCTAGGGGTTAACTGTGTTCCCTAGGCGTGTTCTAACTGTGAGGGGGCTGGGCTGTCAGGGGCATAAGAGATCTAACTGATCCCAGTGACAAGGATCAGTAGACCTCTTAGATGCCACCTGTCAGAATGGGGAACCGCATGTTTACTTCGGTGGTTCCTCGTTCTTTCCCTCTGGCAGCTCATCGCGGTTCGCCGGCGGACATCGCGTCCAAGGGCACACTCCTCCAGAGTGCGACGGGCACGAGCGCACGCCCCCTAGCTGCCTATCAATAAATCGCCGTCTATTTACGGCAATTCGCGACACAGCGCCACACTGCTGCAGTAAATATACTACGCGCGGTGTGGAAGTTGTTAAACACAAGCATTTGTGCCCTTTTCCTGGATTGCTGCTACTGATAGTCTCACAATAAGGCCTCATACACACGGACGTTTTTTACCGCCGCGTTTTTGAGCATTTTTTGCAGCTCTCCATGTTATTCAATGGCCCGATAAAAATGCTGACATTTTTGAGCTGTAGATAGCATCAGCGTTAGTGAGCTGAAAGCAGAACCCGTGGCCAGCGTGTTCCAAGGCTATAGCGTTATGGCATTTGTGGTGCTGAGCCGGCAATACACTCACTAATGCTCACTAACGTGCACTAACACCGTAGCTACGTTAACAGGCGTTTTTAGCGCAGGCGTTTTCAGGTTAAAAAATAGCAGAGGAATGTTTTTTTAAACAAAATGCCTATTAACGCCGACGCTCACTAACGCGCATTAACACCGATACAAAACGCCAACAAAATTGCGTTTTTGATGCCGATTTTTCCCTGATTCGGGCCCGACGTTACAGCTAACTTATTTAATACACCCGTGTGTATGGGGCCTAAAAGTCAGTGATCACTGTGAAGCTTTCTCTGTGTTACTACAGCAATAGTGCTTATTATTCATACAGTGCACTTCCAGTAAACCTGCAGTTGAGATTTACCATTTAAACTACAGAGCTGGCTGAAAATCATTGGAACTTTTCATCAAAGAACATCGGGTTGTTATAGCTTTGGTCTGTTTCCTCTTAGGCCATCAATATTGACCAAGTTAATCATAGGTCATACTCACCTAAGAACTCTCTATACTAGAGCAGGCTGAATTATTGGCATCTGAGGCATATTGTTATACCTTATTGTTTGCAGTCCTCTGGTATAGGCTTGCTTATATATTATCCAACTGTTAAATTCAAGTTGTTTCATTCCTTTTGGTGGCTGCGGCTGGGTAGTAGAGAGTGGTCTAACGATCAGCAGTCATTCCCCTTGCTCTCCTGTGTCCCACTCTCATGCACAGCGAACAAATCAATATCGGTGTGCTGGTATTGAGCTTTAGAGTATAAGAATTACAGTACGCTGTTTTTGTGAATTATCTGCATCACATTAGTGACTCTGTTAAATCCGGAGTTCCTCTTTATTCAAAAATATTTGAGTAAATACCATTGGTTTTATAAACCTGTGTGAGGGGACTGAGACTGTTATTGGGGTTGAGAGGCAGAGTAACGGACTGAACAAACTTAGCAGCTCCTCAGGGGGTATCGCTACATTTATGCAATAATGTTGAAACCCCCTGCGAGGGAAGATTACTGTTTTGACTTTTTTGTTTCTTTTAATAAAAATGGGCTACCATGCCCTTAAAAATACTGCTTTGGACTGGCGCACTTACTGAAAACGCACCTAGCGCTTGAGTCTGATCAACCCCAATCTTACACGTGGTAGAGATATTGCTTTGGGCAGAGACGGAAGAATTCCAGGTCCTTGCATACCAAAAACAGTGTCAAGAGACTGTATTTCTATTGTTGTGTGAACAAAAAGAAAGTATGCTGCTTGCAAGTCTTAACCACTTCAGCCCCAGAAGGATTTCCCCCTTTAGGACCAGAGCACTTTTTGCAATTCGGCACTGTGTCTCTTTAACTGACAATTGCGCATTCGGATGACATTGTACCCAAATGAAAATGGCGCCTTTTTTTCCCGACAAATAGAGCTTTCTTTTGGTGGTATTTGATCACCTCTGCATCACTTCTAATCACCATTCCAAACAAACAAAGAGCCACAATTTTGCAAAAAACCTAATATTTCTTGCTAAAATGCATATCCAAAAAAAAATATAAAAAAACAAAATCAGTTTTGACCAATATATATTATTAGTAAAAAAAAAATCGCAATCGGCATATATTGATTGGTTTGCGCAAAAGCTGCCGCGTTTACGAACAATGAGTATTCATTTATGGGGTTTTTATTTATTTCTTTTTTTACTAGTAATGGCGGTGATCTGCAATTTTTAGCGGGACTGCAACATTGCGGAGGACATGTCGGACACTTTTGATACTTTTTTGGGACCATTGACATTTATACAGCGGTCAGTGCTATGAAAATGCACTAATTACTGTGTAAATGTCACTGGCAAGGAAGGGGTTAATGCTAGGGGGCAATCAAAGTGTTAAGTGTATTCCCTGGATAGTTTTGTAACTGTGTGGGGACTGGGCTGAGTGGAGGAGGAGAGTGATTGCCGCTCCCATATACAGGGAGCATACGATCACAATCCTTCTCCCCTGTCAGAACGGAGATCCGTTGTTTACACACACGGATCCCCATTCTATCACTGTGGGGGTGCGATTGCGGGTAGGCGGCAGACATGGAGTCTGCCCTACCCGCTCCCTGTCTCCCCCGCTACACAGTGAGCGCGCAAACGCGCCATCAGCGGCATCACGAAGCCTCCGTCAGGCCCGGCAGGCAGTCGGCAACTCGTTAAAGAGACAGTACGCCAAATTTTGCTGTGTTAAAAGGAACCGTGTTAAAAAGCGATGTGTGCCTGGCTGCAGAAATGGGGCAGTCAAAACCAAAAAAGGAAGCAATGTTTGCTGAGATGAGAGACCGAACCCTGTGGCTGGAGGGGTTGTTACTGAAAGAACAAGCCCCAGACTGGTCCAAGATGCATTTGGCCCCACTGGAGCAAAGGGAAAATGAAAGCAATCAAAGAGTGAGCAGATGGGTGTGGTTGCCTGTGACAACAAAGAAGAAATTCTGGCTGCTGACTTCATACGACCTGTTGCTTTCTGAACATATTGAAGACTTTTTGGATGAGTTTGCGATGATTACTTCCTACAGAGGGTGTCCCAGAGGTCGCTGGGTTGAATTGTTGCAGCCCGAAACAACTGGGCTACCACTCTAAAGGATAAGAGGATACTTGAACCTGTTCATGAGAATAAGTCAAATGCTAAAGCTGAAATGTGTGATAAGGGGCTAATGCGACCTTCTGAAACAGCAGGGTCATACAGTATCTCACAAAAGTGAGTACACCCCTCACATTTTTGTAAATATTTTATTCTATCTTTTCATGTGACAACACTGAAGAAAATAAACTTTGCTACAATGTAGTAGTGAGTGTACAGCTTGTATAACAGTGTAAATTTGCTTTCCCCTCAAAATAACTCAACACACAGCCATTAATGTCTAAACCGCTGGCAACAAAAGTGAGTAGACCCCTAACTGAAAATGTCCAAATTGGGCCCAATTAGCCATTTCCCTCCCCGGTGTCATGTGACTTGTTCGTGGTACAAGATCTCAGGTGTGAATGGGGAGCAGGTGTGCTAAATTTGGTGTTATCGCTCTCACTCTCTTATACTGGTCATTGGAAGTTCAACATGGCACCTCATGGCAAAAAGCTCTCTGAGGATCTGAAAAAGAGAATTGTTGCTCTACATACAGTAAAGATGGCCTAGGCTATAAGTAGATTGCCAAGACCCTGAAACTGAGCTGCAGCATGGTGGCCTAGATCATACAGCGGTTTAACAGGACAGGTTCCACTAAGAACAGGCCTCGCCATGGTCGACCAAAGAAGTTGAGTGCACATGCTCAGCGTCATATCCAGAGGTTGTGTTTGGGAAATAGATGCATGAGTGCCTTCAGCATTGCCTCAGAGGTTGAAGGGGTGGGGGGTCAGCCTGTCAGTGCTTAGACCATATGCCGCACATTGCATCAAATTGGTCTGCATGCTGAAGATTTTGCAAAAGAAAGCCTGCAAACAGTTTGCTGCTCTGAGGACCTGAAAAAAAGAATTGTTGCGCTACATAAAGATGGTCTAGCCTATAAGAAGATTGCCAAGACCCTGGAATTGAGCTGCAGCATGGTGGCCAAGACCATATAGCAGTTTGACAGGACAGGTTCCACTCAATACAGGCCTCGCCATGGTCGTCCAAAGAAGTTGAATGCATGTGCTCAGCGTCATATCCAGAGGTTGTCTTTGGGAGATAGATGTATGAGTGCTGCCAGCATTGCTGCAGAGGTTAAAGGGGCGGTGGGTTAGCCTGTCAGTGCTCAGACCATACGCCGCACACTGCATCAAATTGGTCTGCATGGCTGTCATCCCAGAAGGAAGCCTCTTGTATAAATGATGCACAAGAAAGCCCGCAAACATTTTGCTGAAGACAAGCAGACTAAGGATATGGATTACTGGAACCATGTCCTGTGGTCTGATGAGACCAAGATAAACTTATTTGGTTCTGATGGTGTCAAGCGTGTGTGGCGGCAACCAAGTAAGGAGTAAAAAGACAAGTGTGTCTTGTCTACAGCCAAACATGGCAGCGGGAGTGTCATGATCTGGGCTGCATGAATTCTGCTGGCACTGAGGAGCTACAGTTCATTGAGGGAACTATGAATGCCAACATGTACTGTGACATACTGAAGCAGAGCATGATCCTCTCCCTTCGGAGACTGGGTCGCAGGGCAGTGTTCCAACATAGCGACCCCAAACACGCCTCCAAGACAACCACTGCTTTGCTAAAGAAGTCTCCAGACCTAAACCCCACTGAGCATCTGTGGGGCATCTTCAAATGGAAGGTGGAGGAGTGCAAGGTCTCTAACATCCACCAGCTCCATGATGTCATCATGGAGGAGTGGAAGAGGACTCCAGTGGGAACCTGTGAAGGTCTGGTGAACTCCATACCCAAGAAGGTTAAGGCAGTGCTGGGAAATAATGGTGGCCACACAAAATAACTTAACAAACAGCCATTAATGTCCGCTGGCAACAAGTGAGTACACCCCTAAGTAAAAATGTCCAAATTGGGCCAAATTAGCCATTTTCCTTCCCCGGTGTTATGTGACTCGTTAGTGTTACAAGGTCTCAGGTGTGAATGGGGAGCGGGTGTGTTAAATGTGGTGTTATCGCTCTCACTCTCTCATACTGGTCACTGGAAGTTCAACATTGCATCTCATGGCAAAGAACTCTGAGGATCTGAAAAAAAGAGTTGTTGTGCTACATAAAGATGGCCTAGCCTATAAGAAGATTTCCAAGATCCCTGAAAGTACTCCGCACACTGCATCAAATTGGTCTGCATGGCTGTCATTCCAGAAGGAAGCCTCTTGTATAGATGATGCACAAGAAAGCCTGCAAACAGTTTGCTGAAGACAAGCAGACTAAGGACATGGATTACTGGAATCATGTCCTGTGGTCTGATGAGACCAAGATAAACCTATTTGGTTCAGATGGTGTCAAGCATGTGTGGCGGCAGCCAGGTGAGGAGTACAAAGACATTGTGTCTTGCCTACAGTCAAGCATGGTGGTGAGAGTGTCATGGTTTGGGGCTGCATGAGTGCTGCGGGCACTGGGGAGCTACAGTTCATTGAGGGAACCATGAATGTCAACATGTACTGTGACATACTGAAGCAGAGCATGATCCCCTCCCTTCAGAAACTGGAACGCAGGGCAGTATTCCAACATGATTACGACCACAAACATACCTCTAAGACGACCACTGCCTTACTAAAGAAGCTGAGGGTAAAGGTGACGGACTGGCCAAGCATGTCTCCAAACCTAAACCCTATTGAGCATCTGTGGGGCATCCTCAAATGGAAGGTGTAGGAACGTAAGGCCTCTAACATCCACCAGCTCCGTGATGTCGTCATGGAGGAGTGGAAGAGGAATCCAGTGGCAACCTATGAAGCTCTGGTGAACTCCATGCCCAAGAGGGTTAAGGCAGTGCTGGAAAATAATGCTGGCCACACATAATATTGACACTTTGGGTCCAATTTGGAAATTTTTACTTAGGGGTGTACTACATTTTGATATCCACATTCAATAGTGAGATGGGTCTATAGTTGGCAACGTTTGATGCGTCTTTGCCTGGCTTAGGCAGAACCGTGATGTGGGCTTCTAAGGAGTGTTTGGGGGGAGATTTGTCTAGTGAGTTGAACGCGTTTAGGAATCTAGGGAGCAATAGATCTGAGTACACCTTATAGTAGCCAATTGTTAGGCCACCCGGGCCTGGGCTCTTTCCTGGTTTGAGTTGTTTTAATACTGTCTTCGCTTCCTCTAGGGAAAGGGGACGATCAAGAGCCTCTGCCTTTGATGTCTGCAATGCCTTAGGGGCATATTGGCTCAGGAAGCTCTTGATCATGCTCTTCCATTTATCTGCATCTGGAGGGGAGGCTGGGGAGATATTGTATAGTTTTGAATAATACTGTACAAATTGCGTGGCTATACCTTCTTTTGTCACAATTGTTTTACCCGTGGGGTCAGTAATATGATGTATAGTGGTAGAAGCTTTTTTGGCTTGAAGAGCTCTAGCCAGTAGTTTCCCTGCTTTATTGCCTGACTCATAAAATCTTTTTTGTGATAATAAGACAAATTTCCTTCTCACTGATTTCCCAAGTTCTTCCGGGAGTTCCGTACGCTCCTGGACCTGGCTTTGAGAGCCCGATATGTGACATGTGAGAAACCTGCAGAGTTGTCTTGTTTGGGTGAAAGGGCGAGATTAAAGTCTTCAATCAGGATTCCCTTTTGGAAATCCATGAGAGAACGTAGGGTGTTGCGAAAGAAAGGTACCTGTGATTTGTTTGGAGTATAAATATTTGCTAGTGTGACGGGGTTTGTTGTGTATGGTGCCCTTTATAAAGATGAAGCAGCCTTCTCCAACGGCCAGTGTATCATTTATTTCTAGTGGACAATTTATAGAGGCTAGGATTGCTACTCCCCTTGATTTGGAGTCCGGGTATGTTGCATTATGAACTGCCGGGTAGTGTGCATCATACAGTTTGGGGATATTGTTAGACCTGAAGTGTATTTCTTGAATGAAGGCCAAATCTGCTTTCGCCTTGCGTATCATTAGGAGAAGCTTTGATCGCTTTTCTGGTGTGTTCAGAACTCGGGCATTTAGCGAGAATAGTTTTAGCTTCAATCGGTTATCTTTTTTATAGTTTGTCATTCTGGAGCGCAAGCTAGAGTAGATTAAGTTATCGCTGCTAGGACCTCCTTAGCCCGTTACCAACTGAGGCATATTTGGTCGAGAAGGGCAAGGTGGGGAGAGGGGGGAGGCCTTCGAGAATGGGAGGGGGCAAGAGGAGGACAAGAGTGGAAAATGAAGAAGAGAAGACCCCTTCAGGCCAGGGGGGATAGGGGGAGAAGAGGGAGAGGAAGGCAAACTCGTGGGATATCCCATGAGGGGTGTAATGTAGGGAAAGGGGAAAAAGAAATTCCGGGGTCAGGGAGACCTGCTCTCCTGTCCAAGTTAGATCCACTCTCCGGGGGGAGGGATCCCGGATGTTTACGGTGGACCCTGTTAGAAGAGATCACATTTTGGGAAATCCCTGTGTGGGGTGTGTGCTATCGGGTGCCAACGTGTGGAGGTGATTCCCGGGCCAGTGCGTGGACACATACCTAGTGTCAGTGATACAACCTTGCATGTTTAGGCACAGTTGTTTTAGGGGAGTTGAAAAAGAAGTACATGAGTGTGACCATAATTAAGTCCAAATGAGCTATCAACAGCGTGAAAGCGGTGAGACTTGAATACCACTTGAAATAGTACTTGTAATAACCTTTGTAATAACATTTGTGCACCGTCTAATCTTGACTATTAGGCAGACATTCCATTTCCTCATGTGTGGATATCAACCTGTGTGGTGATCAGTAGAGTTGAGCGAACCTCTGGAAGTTCGGGGTCTGCTGGTCCGTCCGAACTTCGGGACAAAGTCCGGGTCCGGACGGAACTTGAACGATCGCACGGACAACGAACCCCATTGAAATCAATGGGGACCCGAACTTTTAGGCACAAAAATGGCTGTAACAAAGTCCTGGAAAGCCCTAGAGGGCTGCAAAAGGAAGTAAAATGGGGGTAAGGGTAGGGCAAGTGCCCTACAAAAAAATGGGGACAGGGAAATAACTTTAAATATTTTTAAAAAAATAAAAACATAAAAAAAGCAAAAATGGAGGTGAATGTGGATCATCTTCAAACTGTGTCTGAAAAGTATTAATTAACGGTAGAAGCCATATAACTGTTCTAAAATCATCTTCAAACTAGGGCAAGTGCCCTACACATAAATGGGGATAGGGAAAATAAATTATAAATCAAGTAAAAAAACGGGAAGGGGGGTGGATGTGGAGTAGGAGCCTAGAGGTTGACTAGGCCGTGACCGTGGCAGTGTAGGTGGAAGTGGCGGTGGTAGAGGAGTAGGAGGAGGTAGACAACATGGTTTTTTT
>BLSH010535174.1:605662-619914 GCA_018402905.1 Glandirana rugosa
TATATACAAGAGTGAAACCAGAGTCATAATGTTACGGGTGGTAACCCCCCACGACCCGCAGCACGGAGGGGTCGAGTATTAGCGTCGTATGTTCCCTTTGTTGACTAGTGATCACAACTCGCTTGGGCCTGACATTGCAAGCCCAGGCATGGCTTGAAAGCCCACAGGCACCGTGCCTGGGCCTGGTTCTGTAAAGTTTTTAGAAAACCCAAGCCAGGCCCCAAGACGATAAGATGAGGTGCACAACTCTTCGACGTCCCGTCGGTTAGTTGTTCGCAAAGTGACCAAACGGGAATCTTCGGTAGTGTCGGTACGGATGATTACCGTACCGACACTAAGCATGGCTGTGATGGCTTCTAAGGGCAAACCAGTGAAACGCTTGTTGATTGGCTGCCCTGCAGCTTCTCAACACGTGGAGTAGAATAGCAGAACCCCGGACCGAACCCAAAAGATTTTTGAAATGTCTTGGTCCGGGTCCGTGCCACGGACACCCGAAAGTTCGGTACGGACCCGAACGTTACAGTCCGGGTTCGCTCAACACTAGTGATCAGTTGTTTCCCTTGTATGCTGCGATTATGAGCTGGGGAGGCACGACGCCCAGCACCCCCCAATGGTGGGCATTGTAATACTGAGACCAAAGTGAGAACATATATATGCGGTGGTGGTTTGGTGTCAGCGCGACATGCCTCCCCAGATCTGGAAGTGCAACCGACATCTGCCTATCTTACAATGCGTCATTGAGATTCCCAACACATTTCACATTGGCTATTACAACCCTCCAAGCAGGAACCTCTCCTCCACCCCCCTATTATGCGCTACCTTCCAAGTCCGTGCTCTTGCCGCCCTGCTATCCCTTATGTTGCCTATGTTTACCAGACAGTGAAGCTGTCAGTCCCGGAATATGTGCACAAGAAGTGCCAAAGTCTTGCATGGGTGGGATGCGGGACAGCCTCGGCACACCTTGCAATAAGCTCAAGCGATGGCCATGTTAGGGGGAGTGGAACAGTTCTGACCTTATCCTGCCATCTTTGTTGTCCTTTGTGTTTGGTTGTCCGTAGATATCGCATTGTTTGTGGGCAATTTATTGCTCGCTGTTAACTCCACCGAACGGACCGGCCTTTTCTGTGATGGCGGTGCACATCTAACTGAAACAAATAACCACAAGGGGGAGAAAAATGTCTCCAACAAAGTTAACTCACAAACTTTTGAAAATAGGTAAAAAGAGGTCTTATGGATAACAAACCACTGATGGCATTGCAGAATCACTTATCCCGTCTTGTTCTGCGTTGTTGTGGGGGTTTTGAAGGACTTGGGATTGGGTGGCTCCCCTTCTGTGAAGCTTGGCCCTGTCCCTGGATGGAGATATCTGTCAGCGTAGCCGGAGCTCTTGTGTGTGCATGGGCTCCAGTGGGGGTTGACCTTTTCTGATCACGACCCGGAGGAATTCTGCTTGCCAGTTAGGGACTTCCACGTATGGTATACCCAGGGTTTCATGAAAGTGCGGGAGCTCCTCCGGTACCCGTAGCTGTGCTGACCTCCCATGGGCTGAGGCAGATAGGCAGAATGGGAACTTCCATCTGTAGATGAACCCCTGGGATTGAGGTGCTTCAAGTAAAGGGCGCAGGTCCCTACGTTGCTGTAGCATGATGGCAGATAGGTCTTGGTAAATCTGTATGGCGGCACCCTCATGAGAGATTTGGATCCTGTTTCTGGCCTTCCGCAGTATCTCCTCCTTGAGTCTGTAATCCACCAGGCAGCAGACTACATCCCTGGGTGGGTCTGTTTCCCTTCCTTTAGGCCTCAGTGCCCGGTGCATGCGTTCCATTGCGATAGGGGTGCCTGGCGGCCTGTCCAGAAAATTATTGAAAATGGAGCACACTGAGGGCATTAAATTGCCAGTTTCCACTGTTTCAGGCAGGCCGCGGACCCTGAGGTTGTATCTCCTGCCCCGGTTATCAATATCTTCGATATGCCTTTGTAGGCCTCAGAGGTGCAGGGTATAGGCATCCACAGTGTGGGTTATGCGGCGTATAGCCGTATTTTGTATGGTTGCGGCCTTCTCCACCTCTTGCACCCTGCCTGCCATGGCCTGTATGTCCTGCCTGTGGTCCATGATGGCGGGCGTTAGTGTTAATTTGAAATCTGCTACGATCGTATGCAGATCGCTGAGGGTTGGCTGTCTAGAGGTTTAAGCATTGCCATCTCCCCTGGGGCTGTTGGGATAGTCCAGAGTGGGGTCTCTGTTGGATGGGTTCGTTGGCTGTGTCTTGCTGCGTGGAACAGTCACCCTATTGCTCACCTGGGATCGGAAGATCTCCGGGATGTTTTGGCTCAGCCAGCTCCCCTTCTCCCTCAGGGATCTCGAATGAGAGGCGGAGGAATCTCTGGATGATGTCCCCATCATAGGCTGCTAAATGTGCGGCTTCGGTCCCCTGTGTGTCGGTGCTCTAGTCCCCTGGAGATGAGAGCTCCGACACTAAGCTGCCATCTCCCAGCGCGTCTCGGCCAATGGCTGTGTGTTGTTATTTTGAGAGGACAGCAAATTTACACTGTTATGCAAGCTGTGTCACATGAAAAGATATAATTAATTATTTACAAAAATGTGAGGGGTGTACTCACTTTTGTGAGATATGGTATAATGAAGCTTTAAATTTTTAATGTTTTGCCCAGCATTACTAAAATCCCTGCTCCAAGCCAAACAGAATTATTTTAAAGTATAACTAAAGGCAAAACTTTTTTGTAGTTTTGGATAGAGCGGAGAGGGACTAGAACTCCTGTCAGTTTTTATTGTTGTGTCCCCATTAAGGAGATTCATCCTCTCTATTTGTCCTGTTTACCATGATCATTGAGCCTAGGCTCACAGTGATGCGATTTGGCATGGATTATGTGACTTGACATGTCAAATCACATGCCAAATCGGCGGCTATCGCCAGCATTGATGCGACACCGACTTTTGGCGATTTCAGGTGAGATTTCCATAGACATCTGTGCAGGAACCCGCACAGATGTCTATGAAATCGTCGGACTGACATGTGGGAATGAAATTGCGTGAGTTCAGCTGAACTGGGAGGAAAGTGAAAGTAAAAGAAAATCCCAAATTTTGGGTTGTCGCCAGAAAACGAATAAAGGGGAAATCTTCCAATGGGTTCCAAATAATTCTAGTGGCCTGGGGGTCCCCAAGGAATTCCCTTAATTTGCATGAAATTCCTTTCACTTCCCGTTTGGCTATGGGACAGTGAGTTAAGTTAAATCTCCCCACTGATGGCAAAAAAAAAATTGACAGGGATTATAACCCTCCCTTGCTCAATCCAAAATGAAAACAAAAATGTGCATATAGTATGTTTTGTTTTTCTTGGCTTTGGCAGTGTAGTTTCCAACCCTCAATGCCATTTGTTTGGCAAACCCTTGTCCCTGATTTTTAATATTTGTCTCCTACTGACTATAATGGGGTTCAGATTTGGCACCCAAACTTTTCTCGTGTTTGCCGAGCCCTGCTCTAACCACACCCAGCCTATCACTAACATCCACCATATCCAATGACTGGTAAACTGCAATATATTACATTTTTATTCTTGTATTTATTTTTCCTAAGAAAACCTGCATTTTTTCTGGCTTTCCCTTTGAAAACATGGCTCTTGCCAAGCATGTTACTGAATGAGAACAAGTATGCAGATTAGGAGTTCCAATTTAATTCTGACTTTTTAATCTGCATGCATGCTCTGGTCAGGATTCAGAAAAAAACAGACAGACAGGCAGACAGCTAGCATTGTTGAAAGGAGAAATGCCAGTCTCTTTCAGGGCAGTTTTTTTTCTCAGTAAAGCTGGGCAAGAAGCAGTTGTAGAGTGAATAGTACACTAATTACTAGAAATTGATAACATTTTACATTTAAATTACTGTTTACTCTACCCTCAGTTGCTATATAAAAGGTTAATTAAGGAGATGAAGGAAGGAGTGGGGGAGCTGGGCCAACACAGATAAAATGTAGACATGTCAAGAAGAGGAGAACACAATGACATCAGAGGAGGAAGGGGACTTGCTGGAGAACTGATTAGCCAAGGTTTTTAGTAAAGTAAAGTGAATAAAACATCATTCAGCCCTGGGTTCACATATATGCGAACACAGACATCACATGTGATTCGCATTCGCATTGCTGTGCCGATCACATGCAATGTCTGTGCAATGCAAGTTCAGCCATACAGTTTGTATGGCTGAAGTCGCATTGGATTTGCATAAAAAAGATGCAGGGACTTTTTTCCCCGCCCTGAAATCGGATCATGTGAACACCCATGCAATCTGATTCCTGTGCGAATTCACAGTTCACACTAGGATCTGGGGGTGTCATTAACATTGTACAGACACCTGCAACGGATCGCAGAGGGTATGGTGAACTGCCTGCGGGGGAGATACGATGCGGGAACCCATGCAGGAATCAAGCTGGTTCCTGCATCGGTATAGTGTGAACACGCTTAAAATTCTTGATTTTTCTTTGGTTTTACCTCAAATGTTTAAGGCCTCATGCACAGTGGACGTTTTTGGACATTTTTACAGCAGCTGTTTTTAGCTTCAGACGTTGTTTCCTACAGTCAATAAACTACCCATCATGTTATCCTATGTGTTCATGCACACATAAGCTGTTATCAACTGTTTTTGGCTGTGGCATTTTTGAGCTGTAAAAAAAACCTAAGACTTGTGGGTTCTGAGAGATGTAGATGTAAAAACACTCAAAAACGAGCAAAAACATGGCTCAAAGTTTTTGGACATTTTTGATCCATTGAGGGAAAAAAAACCCTACTGCTCAACAACACTCAAAAACACAGAAGAAGAAAAAAAATGCTCAAAAACGCTAGTACAATAACGCTAAAAAAAGCTGAAAAACTCACTACAAAGCTACTGACGTTTTTAGAACATTTTTTGAACGTCCTGTGTGCATGAGGCCTTAGAGTTGGTGACTATGCCAGTCAGCTATATCTGAAAAACCTCAAAAAGGTCAGAAGGAGACCTAAAGTAAAATGAAAACATAACACTTGTCTAGAAAGGCTCACAATGAAACTGACACCATGCTGGGACTGTTCTTCATATTACTTAAGGACAGTAACGTCACTCTTATTGCAGATGAATAAGTGGAACTAGCATGTGGCCTAGGAATCAGAATCTGAGAGGTGAAAAGGTGCTTGAACACACATGGCTTTTGCAGTATTGTCACCGGTACAACCATAACTTATTTTCTTGAAGCTCCATAGAATGCCAAGATTACTGTATGCAACATCTTTTAATGTTGTACAATAGACAGTAGGATTCAGATTACCCGCAGCTAAAATTATGATTGTGTAGACGCCTTTAATTTCTAGAATCCATTTGTACATACATTTTCCATTTCTAAAGGTTCTTTTTATGGTATTTTCTAGCTTGTTATAAAAGAAGATCCACTTGAAACAGAAAAGAACAATGGACTGGTGGTACATGTACAACTTAATAATACACACAGCATATATATATATATATATATATATGTGTAGCCAATGACCCCCTTAGGCGTGGCTGAGTGTTGTGGTTCACCTGATCACACAGCCCTGAATCACACTTTTCCGCACATCCGGAGTCGCAGAACAGGCTGGTACTTTGTTTTGTTTATTAGGGGAATTGAACATGGATAGGGTAGGGATGATTATGGGATGCCCAGAAATTGAACAGTTCTGTACATGAGACCGACTATATACATTCGCCACTATATACATCTCTCCATCTTCCTCCAGCACATCACTTGCTGACAGTTACACACCTTGTACTTCTCTCCTGCACAACTTGCTTCTCCTGTTCATCTCACCTGCACATTACTTGTTCCAGGCCCAGAAGGAAATTTTTCTAGGCCTTCTCCATTCCTCCAGCCTGTCTAGCACATGGGGAGGCCTGCCATGGTTTGAGCAGGGCCTCTGAACCACCCATTACAGGTAGGTACACTCGATCCCCTAGTGTGTAGGTACACTGATGTGCTAGCTGGCCTGATAGACTACTACTCCCAGCCCATCCTCTTGCTCCAGGCCCTGTCAGCTACTCCAGCTGCGTTGTCCTTCTCTACCACCACAGCAACATAGGGTTCCCATACTGGCTTCTGCATCCTTCCCAGACGGTCTCTCACCCCAATCCGCTCCAGCATGCCTCTATCCCTCTTTCCCAGGGTATATTGCTCACCGACATCCTGACACTTGTAGTTCCACACTGAAGATCTCTCCTATATAGTGTTCTCTCTTGCTGTCCTTTCCACTCTGCTTTGTGCCCGCCTCCAAGATCTCTCTCTTCCTGGCCGCACCCAAGCACTCCAGGCCTGCGTTCACCCACCCAGACTGGGAGCTTCCTCTGGCCTACTCCATCTCCAGACTTCCATTCGAACTTGTCCTCCCAGATTGGGTGGACCCTGGGTATTTAAGGAGGCCTGCCCCCTGCCAACTCAGCTTGGGGATTGGTCAGGGCTCCTTAGAATACCCCAGATGGCTACACCTCCCCTCCCAGCTCTCTGTCCAGAAAATACCAGAACCTTCTGGAAAGAAGTGGCAGGTCCTGATGACACCATTCTGTGAATCACTCAATCCTACCTGAGCTACTCCCAGCCCAGAATCAAAACAATCAGGCCTGCACTCAGTCAGGCCTGACTAAATTTTACCACACCTACCAAAAACCTCTCACTGGACCTACCTAGCGTGGAGGGCGCTACATATATTTACCATTTACTATTCCTTCTTGTGATTCTGCAGAAGCTCTGTTGCTGCTATTGATTCTTTCTTCCCGTCACTTATCTAATAAGCCTCTGTTATTTAAAGTAACTGTAAACCCAATCACTAAAATCTCCTAAAAGCTTTAACACGTTAATGCAACTTCTCCTAGTACTAAGTATAGGGGAGGCTTGACCAAGGTGGGCAAATAGTGTAGCCAGGTGGGAAAAATTGATGAATGGGAGTAAAGCCTTGTACACACGATCAGATTTTCAGAAGACCGTTCGTCCGTTTTTTGTTGCATGCTAGTCTCATGTTGAAAGTAAAGAGGTTACTGATCATACCAAAATTCTCGTACGACAGAATTCAACTTCAGAAGTGACGTAATGTATTGAATAGTTTTTATGTATTTTTGTCAGTTCTGCGTATTCTTGCTCTTTTTTTCAGACGAAAACCGTACTAATTAAACAAAAATCGGACGTTGAGTTCATGTACGACAAAATTTTTTTAGTCTGCATATTCAGGTTTTGTTGGAAGAAAAACCAGAATCGGCTGTCCAAAGTGCAAAGTGCCATACGAGCGATACGAAAATAGGCAGATTGTTAGTCGGACAAAATTATTTTACTTCCGATTTCATATAGTGTGTACTTCTAACGGGGGAGGGGGGGGGGGCAGAGCTCAGGGAGGTATGGGTTGCAAGGGCTGTTGGGCAGCAACTATTTCCTCTGGAAAAGCATCAAAAGTAGTCCCACCCACCCTCCTGCTAAGTTCAAGGCTACATTTGAGCTTGTTTTTATTTTATAGTTGTCACGGGTGTAGGCTTTTTGAGGATTGGCACACAAGCTCTTTTAGCTAGTTGGCACAGAGATAGCATGGTTGGTTTTCTGGTGGAACACGTTTCCTAATTAGGATTCTGTATACAGATGGGCTCCTGACAATGACAGATACTTTCATTGCAATAAAGAAGTGGAAATAATAGAGTAGCTATTGGTTAAACATGGTTGGTAGGTCATGAGGGACCCTCGCAGCCATTTTGTTTGAGGGGCGTACCCATCATGCCAGGTTTAGTAAGGTCTCTATGTAGATTACTCCAAAGTTTCGAGTAAGGTTGTGGCATTGTCAGGGGCCTGGGGGTGAAATTGATACCATAGTAACTTGTTGTCTCCTCTTTTTTCAGGTTTATGTTCTTGTCATTTAAATGAGATTGATTAAATACATAATAAGTACATAATAAGTACACACGGTGCAAATTTTCGACGGGAATTTTCATTTGACGGCCTGTCGTCCGAAATTCTTACCGTTAGTATACTCCTTTTGACAGCCGCTTTTGATTTTTCATCAGACAAAAGCTGGATGTGCAGACTAGTACATTTTTGTCGTACGACAATGCAACGTCCGATTTTCGTTCCGTTTTTCATACGAAAAAAACGAAACTAAAAAAAGTTGCAAAAATATTCAAAACATTACGTCAGTTCTAAAGTTGAGTCCGGTCCTATGAAAATTTTCATGTTGTTAGTACACTCTTCACTTTCGACATGAGACAAGCATCCAACAAAAAACAAACGTTCTGTCATCCGAAAATCGGATCGTGCGTACGAGGCTTAAGGCTGGGTTCATACTGGTGTGCTGCGGTCTGACTGCAGCAGGGGTGTATGTGTGTTTTTTGTGCATTTTATCCACATTTGTAATCAAAGTCCCATAGATTTCTATCAGGTTGTGAATTTTTGCCATCCATGTTCTCGCGCAGAACTTTTGGTGATCTTTCAGAAAATGCAGAAAAAATGCACAGAAATCTATGGGACTGTGGCTAAAAACATGGGGTAAAATGCATGAAAACAACGCCAAACCACAAAACACAAGTGTGAAACTAACCTAAGTTAGTTGGTATTATTTAATGTCTATGTTAGTTTAGAAGCAATTTATTTAATTTTATATTCAATTCAATTCTAGCTGGCGCGGTCCGCGGCCATTTTTGTTTACTCTGTAATCTGCTGTTTTTGATTATCTTAACTGTAAATGCAATATAACATCTAATAAAATGCCACGGTTTTAAATACTACACTATGAAGTGCTTGCCTCTTCCTTTTATGCTTGATAACTACTGAGAATTGTTTTATATATGCTGGGCTGAGCATTGGATGCAACCCTTGGATGGCAACAAGGCAAAACCCATATGCGGATGATACCTTATCCCTCCTGATAATTAAGGATGGGTTCAGAACCGAACGTGCCCGAGCCACCAGGAAGTGAACCCTGCACTGCGCTGATCACAGGCTGTGAGATATTTCCCCAATGCGTGGCTGCAGAGATCGGGGAATGTTTCACTGCCTGTGATTTGCGCAGTGCAGGGTTCACTTCCTGGCAGGCTTGGGCACGTTCAGTTCTGAACAAGCCAGAGCCCATCTTTACTGACATTCACAGGGATGTGTGGAAATCAAAAGCGATTTAGATCTCTATAATTTGAGATCCAAAATCTTTGGTAAGAGATGTGAGTTGATGTGGGGATGGTCTTGCACAAGTACCCTGCCACTTTGTTTAGCTTTTTTTTGTCCATTCAAACACTGAGATATCTATCATCTAAAACAGACTATTATTTCTGGATCCTGTATATATGTATTATTTTGATGGACTTACTCGGAAATTGTTTTGCTATATGTTTCAATGCTTTGTTATATCATTTGTTATTATTGATAATTGAATGAGAAGCACACATAGTCACTTTCTAATTGTCCACCTATTACCTGTGCTTCCAGTGGATGCAATGTGGTTGTGCTAATGCTCATTACACAGCCTTAGTCCACAGTTGTGATCAGAAAGGCAGTCCACAGTAATGATGTGCAGCTGATGTTAGAGGGGTACATGTAGATATGAAGTGGTTGAAAAAGTCCAAAGGAAATCATCAGCACTAAGATATAAAATGCAGATAGAAAAAAAGTAGGGAGCGGCACCGAGAACATTTTTGGTTAGGTTTTTGATTTATCAGGACAGAGATCTGATGCTGGCTGAATCAAGGAAAAAAATGCAACTCCAGTTTGAGAATGCTATCTTACATCTTTTTCCCCATTTCTCCATGGAAGTGCAGAAGCGTTGTCGGTCATTTGTGGAGGTCAAGAAAAGACTGAGGGATAAGGGGATTAAATATGGAATGATGTATCCCAGCAAACTATGGGTGGAACATGGGTGGGTCTGTGAAATTTTTTGAAGTCCCAATGGATGTTTCAAATTGGTTGGATACTCTGGACTGATTGGGGGGAGGAGGGTTCTTTTTTTTTGGGGAGGGGGGGGTTTCTTTATGAGATTTAAAGACTGAAGATGATATGGGATTTTTTTGGGGTGGTTGGGGTCCAGTCGATGTTCATGTTTCTCTTTTTATTTTTTTTTATTTATTATGTTTTTGTCTTTTTGTGTCCCCCTTTTTATCCTTGTTTTTGTGTTTACTGGGGGGGGGGGGGGCATATCTATAGATTTGCAATACAGTTGTTTTTTTTTGTTTTTGGAACAAGTCCGCTAGCGGTGTTTTTTTTTTTTGTGTTCGGTCTATGCTGGCAAGATAGGGTTGTTTGAATGGCTGTGTGTGATTGATAGGGGGATATCAATTGTATGTGTGTTGGGGTTTTTGTTTTCCTATTCTGGTCCAAGCTTTGATCTAGTCTTATTTCATTGTGTTCTGGGGCTGTCTGGCTATGGCTTAAAGACCAATCTCTCGCTTCAGTACCTTTATAGGTTTTCAGTTGATGTGAAGAGAGGACTGGGTGGGTTCCTGGTAGGATGGTATGTGAGCATATTCCTCTCCATGCAGGGTAGGTACGGATATGGCTGAAATTGTTAGGGTTATTTCGTGGAATGCCTGGGGCCTTAATTCTAATATTAAAAGGGCCCTATTGCTAAAATATCTCCAGAAACATCACCCGCATATAGTATTTTTACAGGAAACACACTTGTTTGGTAGTAGAACACTTACAATGAAATGTCATTGGGTACAGAGAGCTCTCCATGCAACATACTCTTCATATGCAGGGGGGTATCTGTGCTGTTACACAGGTCGCTTCCGTGTGTTGTAGAGAATGTAATCATGGACTCGGGGGGGAGGTATTTAATAGTGCTTCTTAAGGTGTATTTACACCGCCTTGCTTTGGTAAATGCGTATATACTGTATACCCCCTCCTTTTTCCGGGAAAATTCTGTATGAGATATTGGAAAAGCTGGTGCCATATGCCCCATTCAAGTTGCTCGTGGCAGGGGATTTCAATAATATTCTGGACTATGAACTGGATACGTCAAACACAAAAAGAGCACCCAACATGAAATTGCTGCATTGGGCTGAGGCGGCAGGTCTTACAGAAGTATGGAGATGGAGACACCCAAAAGAGAAGTGTTTCTTCTACCTGTCTCCTGTATTTGCATCCTACTCCAGAATCAATTTGGCGTTTGCTAATGACACCTTATTACCCCTAGTGGTAAAAACTGTGTATCTGCAGGGAGGATTGTTGGATCATACCTCAATGCAGGTTGAACTGCTACTGGGGGTGCAGGAGACTAGGAGAGTTTGGCGGTTGTCCTCTAGATGGGTGAGTGAGCCCTCCATGGAGGAAGTGGCTCAAGCACACATCAACCTATATTGGGAAATCAATGAAGGCTTAGTGACTCCACAAATAGAATGGGATGCCTTTAAAGCAACAATAAGTGGGACGTACATTTCAACTATTAAAACATTTCGTAAGAAACACAACAGTGTAGTGACTGATCTATATGAAAAAGAGCAGGAGTGCTCAAGAAAACATGCAGAGGTAACTAAGTCAGATACGCTAAGACAATTACAATTTGCTAAGAGGAATGTATCTCTCCATTATCAAGAGTTGGCAGTCAACCAGCTGCATCAGGATGCAGCACGCGTTTGCGAGGTGGGGGAAAAAAACGGGAAATGGTTAGCTACGCTGGTTAGCTACGCTGACGGCAGTAGAGAACTGTCTGACAGTAGTCCCGAGTATCAATTCCTCATCTGGAGTTGAATTGGTGGATAGAGGGGATATTTTACAGACCTTTGCAACATATTATAAAGAGCTGTGTTCACCAATACCTCCCTACGAGGAGGGGGAATTGAGGGAGATTGTAGTGGCGCTCAATTTGCTGGTACTACCGGAAGACCAAAAAAAGACCTTAGACCTGCCCATTAGGGAGGAGGAAGTTTCAACTGCATTCAGATCTTTTCCTAGTGGTAAGGCCCCTGGACCAGATGGCATACCGGCTGAATGGTACCAGAGATACTTACAGACAATTGCCCCTAGATTAGTGCAACTCTGAGGCCTATATGGTGCTTCTTGCCAAAAAGGATAAGGGTCATATAGGCCTATATCATTGTTAAATATGGATTGCAAAATCCTGGCAAAGGTATTAGTGGCTAGGTTAAGGCAAATTATGGAGCTCATTGTCTCCCCAGACCAGACCGGATTTATGCCAAAAAAGGCTACAGATATTAATCTATGCAGGATTTTCACACATCTACGACTGGGGCCGGGTGTCTCCAGTGGAGGGATTCTGGTCTTTCTAGATCTAGAGAAGGCCTTTGATTCCATCGATTGGAGATATATGGTGATAGTGCTTGAGCTGTATGGCTTTGGTTACATTTTAGGAAGTGGATTGACCTGCTGTATAAATCACCAACTGCGGCTATTAAATTAAATGGGATGATTTCTGAACCATTTGGTATTGGAAGGGGTTCTCATCAGGGCTGTTCCCTATCACCGGGCATATTTGCCCTAGTGATTGAGCCCCTGGCGATTGAGCTAAAGCCTTGCGTATGTCGCCAGAGGTACAGGGGATAGAAGTGGGTAGTCGTATTGAGAAGACAGCATTGTATGCAGATGATATGGTACTCTTTTTAAGAGACCCAGATGCTTCCTTGATGGCTGCTTCGGGTATCTTAAATACATTTTCGATCTATTCAGGGCTTAAAGTCAACTGGGGTAAATCCCAAATTATCTCATTAAAAGCACCAAATCCACTATGTATGGTACCCGCTGGCTGTCCCCTGCAGAGCGTGGACAAGATAAAATACCTGGGTCTGCATATCTCCAATACCGTGGCTGACTTTATAGCCCTGAATGTCTCCCCCCTTGTAGTACAATTGAAAAATAGGCTACAGACATGGCAAAAGTTTCCCATATCACTTGTAGGTAGGGTAAATTTAGTAAAGATGAAGGTATTACCACAGCTTCTGTAAGTGCTGAGAAACTCACCTGTCTGGATCTCGAGACGTATATTTAGAAGTATTGATAGGATGGTGTTGTCTTTTCTGTGGCCGGGCCGTCAACCGAGGATTAAACTGGAGGTACTGAAACTGCCATGGAGAAAGAGGGGACTGTCCCTCCCTGATTTCTACAGGTACTTTTTGGCAGGCCAACTAGTGGTGGCTAATAGATGGCTTAGGCCTCGGGAGGACAACGCTGACACTTCTTTAGAGGTGGCAGTAGCTGGCTCTCACGGGTCATTGGCGCATCTATTTCCTTGTGGGAAGGTTTCCCACCCAGTCACGCAGCCCATGTGGTGGACTGGGTGGTTACTCGGGCATGGGCGGTGGTTAACAAGGCAGAGAGTGAGGTGGGGGTCTCCCCATATATCCCTCTGTGGGGAAACACTAAGTTGCCGCAGTTTGAAAAGTACCAGGACTTGTCTGGATAAAATATGGTATAAAGACAATAAGTTATGTAGGGGAGGATGGAAGGTTGATGTCATTTGAAGCCCTGAAAGCAAAGTTTAAACTGCCTAATATCCACCTGTTCCAGTACCTGCAACTTAGACATGCATATGAGACTCAATATGGGAAGAATAAACTTAAGGCTCGGATAAGTAAAATAGAATCCTTACTCAGAGAAGAGGACCTAAACAAAGCTTTATCTAGGGCTTATAAACAAATAAGTATGGATGGGGGTCAACTCTTAGCAGTCTGTAGAGCAGGGTGGGAAGCTATGTGGGCCTATTAATTTTACTAGATTGGTGTCAGTTAGGGAACATCTTCTACAGTTTAAATGTTTGCATCGTGTGTATTGCACGGCAGCAAGGCTGGCAAGGGTGTTTCCTACACAGTCATCCCGATGCTGGTGGTGCAATCTACCAGATGCAGATTTTTTCCATATCTTCTGGAGATGTAGGTTTATACAAAAATTCTGGAGAGGGATTAAGGAGTGTATAAGAGAAATTACAGGTGCCCATGTTCAAAGCTCGGTGGATATGTGCATGTTGGGATTGGTAGACACATCAGATGTAAGGAATGCTACCTGTACACTCGTGACAATCTTACTTTTCTATGCTAGGAAAGCGATTGTGCTCTCCTGGAGGAAAAGTACACGACGTGGAAGGTTATTGTGAATAAGATTATTCCTATGTATAGGGCCATGTATTTTAGTAGGGGTATACCATCTAAATTCGATATGGTGTGGGGGAGTTGGGTCAACAGCATCCACACAGTCTCAGATTAATAAGAGTTAAAGTTTGGAATGGAAATAATTATGGAAATCTAGGAATTCAGGAATGGGGGGGGGGGGGGG